>OMKZ01056138.1:1580-29014 GCA_900302535.1 Neoniphon sammara
CTAAGGGCCATGGTATCACTCCACTGTCTCTCAGGGCACATTGTTTATGCATGGGGCCACATATGCAGCAGGCGCAGACACTCACCGCATACTCCCAGGGACTGTGTGTGTGTGTGTATGTGTGTGTGTGTGTGTGTGCATGCTTGAGTGTATATGTGTGTTTGAAAGCATACGTGCTTGCATGTTTATGTTTTAGAGTGTGTGCCCTAGTGCCTGTGTATGTGTGTGTGTGTGTGTGTGTGTGTGTGAGACTCCCGCTGCCATTACAGGCCACAGGCAGGACTGTGATCTCATCCTCTGGTCTCTGTCTCTGAGGCGTCAACACCCTGCCGGCCATATTGCTCACCTTCACACTGTTTCCTCCCCGCTCTCCATGGGAACACGCTCACACAGAAAACACGTATACTTTTGCATATGTATGTGATTGTACGTGCGTGCGTGCGTGCGTGTGTGTGTGTGCGTGTGTGTGTGTGTGTGTGTGTGTGTGTGTGTGTGTGTGTGTGTGTGTGTGTGTGTGTTTCATTTCATGTGTGAGTATGCCAGTCAGACAAGTGGAAGGTCAAGTGCTTATGCCTTCTACTCCCCCCCCCACCCCCCTTCTCTCCAAGGCAGAAAGAAACAAGCTTGCGCCAGATGTCCTGTTAACAATCACCCCCTCGCTCCTTCCCGACTACTCCTCCGTCTCTCTGTCTGTTTCCTCCCGCCATCCCTCGTTTCATTTACTTCTTTATCCGGTAAAACGCTGCAGCGGGGATCCTGTTGCCTGCGTGGTGCTTTCTCTCACATTAATGAACGGCACATTACGGACACAGACTATATGTTCCCTCCCTCGCCTCTGCTATAGGAGGTCGGTTTTATGACGGTCATTTTAACACATACACACACTTTATCTATGCACACACACATTCTCGCGCCCCCTCCTTTCTGTCTCTCTTGTCTGTGTGTCTGTCTGTTTCTCTCACATACAGACAAACACAGGTACACACTCTTACACACAAACATACACAGATAGAAACGTGCACACATACACACACACACACACACACAAATGTTGGGCATCACAGAGGTGAGCTGAGTTTTGTGCAGTGATGCCTAGGCTAATATCATAGCCATGCCTGTGTGACTTGTATGTAAATAAAGTTATACAACACAAACAGTCCATGCGGTGCTTCTCAACGTATTCAGCATCAAATCTGCAAAAATAAAGTGCAGGAGGATAAACTTTGAGCCTGAATGATGATTGTTTCTCTCACCTTTCTCCCTATTTTACTTAATTGATTATTAGAAGACACCAGTAGGATTTCAGAATTTAGAATAGAAGAGTCGCTCAAAACCAATTTTTGAAATATTATAATTAGTTTTATAGGATATTAGGAATTCATTCATTTATTTATTTTCAGATTCTATAAATCATAACACCTTAAAGTCATCTCATGAGGTCCAGAATTTCAGCCCATAGGTTGAGAACCACTGAGTCAATAGATTTATTGAGGCAATTTCCTAAAACTTATAATAAAACGTATATAATATAATGCTGGACCTTATTATGTTGACAGTCTAAAATATGTCCTGTCCTTCCAAAAATTAGATGTTCGGGCCAACTTCAAAACTAAATAAGATTTTACCGTACAGATTATTCGTGGTCTGATGTGCTCAAGCATGCAGAACGCTGAAGATCTGAGATTTTAGATGCCGTAATATCTCAGAGACAGCTGTTGAATTTGTTTACATTAATTGGTGGTTGCAACGAATAGTTTAATATAACTGTAATAATAATAATAATAATAATAAAAGTTGTTTGCGAGGTTGTTAAAGATCTGTTCAGGATAGTTGGACGTACTTTGAGTTAAGATAAAAATTTCCAATCAGATGTTTTAAGTTAGCGGGAAAAATCGTCCTCATTTTGTGACCTGATGTTGCAAAAATAGATCTGTATGTTTAGGCTTCAGTCAAAACCCCTACGGACAACTTGCTGTCAGTACAACTCTAGAAAACCTACATCTATATCTACATCAAAGCACCCTTTCTCTTCAAGCATGAAAACTCATCACCCATAATTGGTATACAGAAAAAATAAAGACATCAAATATTGCTCTGTGGCTTTAAAGCCAAAGACGTCAGATGTCAGAGACAGAGATCCACCCACTGGCAGAAGATGCCATGAGGTAATGGAAGTCATATCTGAGCTCAGCTCCCAAGCTATAATCTGCCTGGCCCCTGGCCAATTCACCTCCTCTCCTCTCATCTTAATAGATATCACAGAAAATATCTGTGTGTGTACTGCAATGATGTTGCAATGCATCATGCAATGACTTCTCTCTGCTCTGAGCATCTGTCAGGAGTGGCTTTGAGAGAAATGTGTCATTGCAGTCTTGACAACAAGGTGGCACTCTGCACTAAGACAAATCCCCTGAGGCCTTTCTATCCCCCAGAGGACACCTTTACCCAGGAGACAGCGAGTAACAGGCTGAGAGAAACAGGGAGAGGGAGAGGCATTGACAAACAGAGAGGAGGAGAAAGATTGAGAAGAGAGTCTGTGCTCCTCTCTGTCTTCTGTATTGTGTTTTTGATGTGACGGTACAAGGATGCTCTCTCTCCAAACAGTCTGACTGTGTTTTGGCTTTGTGACATGGAGGTATGCTCAAGCCTGTGTGTGCATGTGTGTGTGTGGGTATGCATGTAGGTGTGTGTGGATGTGTATATATTCTATGTCCAAACCCACAGGATAAGTTTGCTGTCAGAGTTCTGCACAAAAACACATAAAGCTTTCCTATATAAATGTACACTCACCTATTATGTAATTGTTTCTCCTAAAACTAAATATGAAATAAAACAAGATGGTGTATTTGTGTCATCTTTGAAAAGAAATAGCACTATATATAAGTATCGTGTGACTTGGGAAGTTCTGAGTTTGGAGACTTATATTCTTGTTAATATTGGCTAATTATTATCAAAGGCGTGAAAGGCATTCCAATGCAAAAGATTATTTGTCTCACATGACAATTCATGTGAAAAAGTATTTTTGTTGAGTGAAGCATGCTTGTGTAAAGTGAAACATGTTATCATCTGAAACATTTGCCATGTTGAGGGGAACATGTCAAAATCATAAGTCATAGTTGAGGCTGAGACTTTTCAGTATTAAGAGTCAAAGAAGATAATTAAAGGGGACTATTTTTATTTTTCACAGTTTAAACCTCCTCATCTTTTTCCTATAATATGAACTCTGTCAGATTTTTTTCCCCTACAAGCAGAGTTCTTGAAGTGGGAGGAAAATGCCTGATGTGTCTTCACAGGGTTAAATGGACCTGTTTTGTCTAGTGGGAGCAAATTACATTATAAGAGAGTTTGTGTGTGTATGTATGGGTGTCCCTGTGTGTCTGGGTGTGTTTGTGTGTGTGTGTGTGTGTGTGTGTGTGTGTGCAGTTTGTAGCTCCCTGTCCTCTAAACAGAGTCCAGGTATCTGTGTGCGAGGGTGCTGTTCTCACTGGAAGGAGATCACTGGCAAGTACACCCAGAGCCATCTGCACCAGACCTCAGCCTGCAACATCTGTGACGCACACACATGCACACACACACACACACACACACAGATTAGGCCCAACACCCTCCCTCGAGGTGTATACACTTCTGTGTTGTCACACTGCTGTGATGTATCTGTCATATACCGAGCATATGGCGCTAACCCTTCCCCCCCAAACCTTAAGGCTCGACGTCAGATCTGACAAGCTATGTAGAATTAGTCTCAATTCTTCTTCGTAATAAGGCGTAGTTATTCACATTATCCTGAGGTCACTCTCACAGCAACTGTCAAATTAGGGTGCATTTTGATTTGATTGCCCAACTACGTGCAAGGAGAGGCAATGATGAGTGATTTTCAGCCCACAGTTCAATGGGGCCTGATTCGTAATGGCCGTGTTGAGTTTTGTAGATGCAGGAATGGCCGAGGTCATTCAAAAGTTGTTCTGCTACGCTCAGTGTTATTATGATATGATTATGACATGGCGCAGTGTGCGGCTGATAATAAATATGTACATTTCAGTCTTATTCAAGACTCAGTGACTGACATGTCTACACAGTCAAAACAGCTCCAGTACCTGGTCTCGTTAAAGATGAGATATGCAATAGAATCAGCAAGTCATTTGTCAACTTGGATGTATCTGGAATTCTGTTTGTATCACAATGTGTATTTTATTTTACAGACAAAAAGCGTGTCAATTAATCTTTGTGGCATGATGAAATTTCCCGCAGCGAGTAGCCCTGCACTTGAGGCAAGTCACATCAAAAAATCGGATCCAAAAAAATATACACAAAGTCCAGCTTTTGGGCCAACACATCATCACAAGTTTCCACTTGCGTCTGACAAGGTTTATTTCACCAAACTCTGAGAATGTAAGCACTGTTAAATAATGGCCTTCTATATTCAGAATTTCCATTGCAGTTGTATTTTGTTTATTTTTGTAATTTTTTCACAGTTTGTTTTCAGCATGAGACACCTGCATCATCCCACCAACCACCAAAAACCCTCTGCATGCACCACTTGTACTGTAAATGAATGCACACACAGCAGTATGTATATGTTTGTGTGTGTGTGTTGGTGGGGATGGTGGGGGCACGCACACAAATGAGGCAGAGTGGTGGTCTAGGATGTAGCATGTATTAACATTAGTCTGTCAGACAGACAACTAATCACCCCTAGTAGTGACTGTATATTCAAGGGGTGATTTCTCTATTGCCTCAAGGGTTGATTTGTCTGTTCCCAAGCTCCATTGTTAGACTCACCCAGCATTTAACTCTGATCACTATCATTAGGACATCAGCTGTTAATGAATAAAAGGGGTTTACAGCGTTCCTTTGACTCAAATAAGACTTAAACATTAGCGGACAGAGAAAGTATTATTGCTGTTATCACTTCCCATACAGAATACCCTTACAGCATTTATAAGCTGTAATTTGAGGGTGCTCTTGTTAGATTTTCTTTAACCTCGTGGCTGTACCCATTAGCCTTAACTCCTAGCCTTACCCAATAACTGATTTCTCATTCAGTGCCCTTTCTTACCTCCATATTAGACGTTCACCAGCTAGCTTGACTTGGGCCCAAATTAAAAAAACTCCTACAGTCACTCTAGTCTACATTTCCCAGATTGCTTTTTAGCCACCTTGCTGTTTGTGTGGGTGATGGCGGGGGTCTAATCCTGACTAAGTGTTTACCACTTCAAACCCCCCACTCCCTTCTCCCCCTCCTCCTCCTCTTCACCCACCCCTCCTTTACTCTCCCCATCCTCTGCCCCCACTCCTCTAATACTAAAAGTGCTGATTGCTTTAAAAGACTGTACAGACACGTTGGCAGCCATTATCTATGGTTAGAGAGGGCAAAATATAGAGCCAGGGCCTTTTATCCCAACAACCCCCGCCCCCTCCCCCGCTGGTTTGTGTATGTCAAAGCGGCGTAATTTGGCCCAACGTATGGCCTAGCGTGCCACAGTTAATGAGGGGCTGTTTGAGAGTTAAACGCACATGAATAATCATCAGGGAGCTCGAGCTACAGAGAGAGAGAGCGAGAGAGAGAGAGAGAGATTTGAATATCAACACATGCAGACAGGGTCGAGGGACTGAGTGATCAGAGACAGACCGTGAATAGAGACATGTATTGATGGTGCTACAGGCCGTGTATCAATATGATGGACTCAGTCAGCACTTAGTATGACCAGTGTGCACATATTTGTTTGTTCATATGTGTGTAAAAATGTGTATGTGGTTATAAGTTAGCACTTTTGTTCATAATAACAAGGAGGAGAGGGTTTATGGCTGCGATTTGTGCGTGTAATATCTGTTTATAATGAAGTTCGAGAGAAAAAAAATGAATATAAATAAATAAAATAAGCGTGCACCTGATGCTTATCAGTGGTGTTGTAGGATATGAGAATCCTTAGCGATGCAATTAGCTCTATTGAATAGCTGGCGTAGCGGGTTTGGCTGCTAAACGCCCCGTTGTTGACATGTTTGTAGGCTCGTCAGGTGTTTACATGGCTTGTGGTGGATAGATACTTAAATTCCTCTCTGCGAGAGCGTAAACAAGGTGATTACACAGAGATACACTTAGAATGTGTGCACGAAAATGACATACATTCAACCTACAGATGCTCAATCGGGATCTACTTTGTGGTCATACCCTGATCCTGTTTGATAATGTATTCCTATGTCATTCGTATTTTCGCACTTTTAATTAATATTGGCGTGTATTGTGCCAATTCTAGCCAGTTAAAGATGAACCAGAACTATGAAATCTAGAGACGAGTACTGAATCCTCATATTACCCCTCTCCTGATTTAACACACTAATTAGACCGTGGTCCAGGGATGTTTAAACATGCAGGAATCCCTGTGCTCCAACAAAGGCCCTCTCTGCCCAGCACCAGCTATCAGGGAGAAGGAGTGTAATGGTAGAAGTCAAAACAGGGCCATTCATTTGCTCTCGTTGAGCTAAGTGCATTCTTGGCTCACAGTCGGGGGGCATCGCACCAGACTGTGCGGCTAAAGCCAGAGAGCCCATTTGTGGAGGCAAATGTCACCATGTCACACCGCCCTGCATCTCTGCATCTTTCTCTCTCTGGCTGGTACCCTGCCGTGCCCTTCAGTTATAACTCTTCCTCTGTGTTTACATCTCTCTCTCTCTCGCTCTCTCGATCCCTTTCTTCCTCTCTCTCTATCTCATCCTCCATCTCTCTTTCTCTCTCAACCCTCTCATCACATCCAGTTCTCTGTCTGTCAAGTCGGCCACTACTTACCGCTGAACCTCTATCTTTCTCCACATTCTATCTGCCTCAACACTCCTCCAAACGTTACCCTTGCCGCTTAGCTTGTTTTGCGCCTACCTCTCTCCATCTCTCTTCATCAGCTGCTTTTTTTTTTTCTTGCCAGTCGTCATTCAGCCTCGGCTGAACTCTAAAAATGGGCAGCTTTTTCATAACATGGCACTTCCTCTGCCCCTCTATGCATTCATCCATTCTGCCTCCCCTGTCCGCCCTCCCTCGCTTCCTCTGTCAGCAGCCAGTGGATGTTTCTGGTGTTTTTATAACACCAAGACTCAAGCTTAAGTGAGGAGGGTGATCAAGGCAAAGATGGATTACGGTCTCTTGTATCCCTCCTGTCTCCATCATTCTCTCTCTCTCTCTCTCTCTCTCTCTCTCTCTCCCTCTGTCTTTCTATTTATCTCTGCCCTGTTTCAGGCTGGTTTGTCTTTCTGGTGCCTGTTTGCATTGCAACCAGAGCGCAGCCCATGGTTTGCGTGTCGCCACTCTATCACAAAACCAAACAGTGTGCGTGTGCTCCCGGCCCGGCAAAATGTTTTATAAGGCACTAACCGTGTGTGTGGAGCTGCCAAGATAATGAATAGGCGACGCAGCTCATGCATGCTAATGTTATGTTGTAAGCAGTTTTGTTGACAAGTGCTAATACTTCTTTCATACTATCATCAAAAGCAGCTAATACAACAGCCATTACTCCACAGCACTCCATGCAAGACATGATGGATTGTGACCTTAATATAGGTTAGCCGAGTTTTGAAAGTTAAACAACCCGCAATAAATCACAGAATTATTACAATGCGCTTTAATTGGTTAAGGACTGTTTATTTCCTAAAGAGGTAGGAAAAATTGGGTTTCTGCACTTTTTAATTTGCAAAGTGCATTTTCATTACAAATGGCAGTTTAATATTACCCTCCTTTGTCATGCAAAATACGCAACACACTGGCAATCTATTAATTGGACAAAAATGCGGTGCCAGCGTAAATCCTCCTCCTCACTCTCTCCGTCTCTCTCTCTCTCCCTCTCCCTCTCCCTCTCTTTCCATCTTTCAAGATGGGGGCAAGAGCAGGTAGCATCGATCAGAACCAGAGACCAGGGGGACAAAGTTAAACACCCTCTTTCGCTCCATGCTCAGTCTGCAGCCTCTGATGAAAATAGAAAAACAACAAAAAAAGAAGAATGAAAACAAACTAAAATAAAGATGACAGACCATTGCCTGTGCTTTGTCAGTAGCTAATTAAGAGACAGTAAATATGAGGGACATGCTTGGTAATTATGCCTGCCCCCTGTTGGTTTTGGATTTCAGCTTTTCTTCACAGGAGCCGCTGATGATTCATAGGGGCTGAAGCTGCTCCCTCGATTTTTTTTCCTTTTTTTTTTTCCTTTTACAAAAGTACAAGCTCAACCTGATATAATGACAGGGTCAGGGTAACTTATTAACATATATCATACCACAAACAGGCTCTGTTTAGTTTTACTGTTCTTTCTCTCATGTGCTACAGACTCTTCATTACATTAAGTGTAAATGCAACCATTTTATTTGATAGCCATTTTAGCCACAGCACTGTATCACACACACTAAAATATTTTAACAATGTTAAAAAGATAAATAAATAAATAAAAAGCTGTTGGCAATGTACCTTGCATTTCTGGGCCCATTTTGTTGTTTGGTGGTGTATTTTTGGATAACTGTTCAAAGAGAGATATTTGCAGCTCAGCCACAATGGAGTTTGATAGCAGAAATATTTTTGGCTATCTAAAACTTCAACAGTACGCATCAGATTCTGCTGTCAGTCCCTCAGAATCAAAGAGTAGGGACTTCTTTCTAGACTCACCATTTTGCAGCTATCATACAGGGAGAAATCCATCGTTGAAGAAGAAGAAGAGATAACAGTTTCTCCAATGACAGTAGTCTCAATAGACCAGAATGCAGTGCAGGCACAGGACAAGCTGCATTTTGAGTGAGAGCTATGACTCTTCTTCTCAACTCGAAAAACTGCCTTGCCCTTAAAACTCTGTCACTCTCTGTATTGCTTTCTCCTCCTACATATATAACCCGCCGCTGAATGCAACAAGTTCACACCTGTTCTCTGGGGCTTGGTGGAAGTCATTCCAGCAAATGTAGGAAAGCACTAAGTGAACTCGACATAGTCAAGGCCACGTGGGTACCACGAAAAAGTAAAGTGCATCACAAACTAACACTTCATCACAAAATAACTCCCGGAATTCTTTGAACATCGTAACTAGATGATAAACAACAGTTTGAGAGTGTCAGAGTGTCCATGGGCGGATTTTTCCTCTAGCGAGTTTATTTAGTTTCTGCTTGGTCTCTGATTTTAGTCCTTCACCCCTGCTATTTCGCCAGCCTGCAGTCTGTTTGTAACTTGTGCTGTCAGGATGCTGTGGCTTTGACCCTTGCACTCCTTACAATTGCTTTAGTTGTAATGTCAGCTGTGTAAGAATTTCAGCTTCTTCTTGCTGCTCGCTTTGAACTTACTCTTGTGCCATTGTGGATTAGAACGTCAAAATGTGTTCCTTCCTAAAGCCTGAAATGTATTTGTGTTTGCACATAGTTTTTTGAAGAGTTTGACTTCATTCTACACTCATCGTAAAGGAATGTCTGTATTACTTTGTCGACATGAATTATGAATGTAAAACAATATAATATAACTTTTACAGAATACGAGCAAAAATATTCAGCGCTCAAGTTAAGCTGTCACATACTTCCAGGCTCTCAAAAATAATGAAATTCTAGGGTAGCAAGCAGTATTCTCTATTAAATCACTATGTAAACAAAGTCTCTAGTGGGGTGAGAGTATTTCAGTAGATGGCACCATACTGCAATTATTGATTGGGGTCTATAAATTAATATTAAGTCATCAGCTTGCATCAGATTTGAAAATGAGTCCATCCAGATGTGATGTCTTCTCAGGAAGAAAAAAAAAAGGGTTGAACCTTTTGTCACTGGAGCTGCATGTAAAATAAAGGTCAACACTCATTGTCACAGCTGAATTTCCCTTAAAAGCTGATTCAAATTGTTGCCTCTAATGTTTTGAATGAAGTTAACATTTTGATTAAAATCATGTGTGGATCCTGAAAACTGTGACTGGAGTGGTGCCTGACTCCCTGATGGCAGCATTACGACACGTTGCCAGCTGGCTTTGACAGGGTGCCACCCAGACATGTCACAATGCTGTCCTGTGTCTCTAACCCCAGCCAACACACACACACACACACATACACACACACACGCACACACAACATTCAACACACAACTCACACACACACACGCTATCCCCTCATGGCCATCACTCACCCGTCATTCTCCGATGCCTCGTAGACCAATCAGGCGCTGCCTCACGGGACGCAGTGTCACACATTTAAGGATGCATGACAAAGTGCTCCTTGATTTCCCAGTGGCCACTGTCTGAAGCCTGTTCACGTTGCCAAACATGCATGCACACGCACACACACACACACACGCACTTGCACCCATCACACAACCTCACATGTGATGCACAATGCATGCAAGAGGGCGTTACGTCAGCAGTAGGTGAAAGGCTGGGAGTTTCGGGATCTAGTTTTCACACCAATAATACAGGTGGAAAATGCGATGAGAAAATGGCATAACTATCATTAAAGTATTTAGGATCTGATGTTGGCCAGTTACATGTCAAATTTGAGTATTTTAAGTTCAGCTGGCAATTTTGCACTAAAAAGTTTGGAGCCAATGCAGCACTCTGGTGTTTTCCTGCCAGTATACATCCCAGTTCCAGCGTAATGCAGGAAACAAGGCCAGCCGCTGGGCACTAATAGCATGCAGCTTTGGCTCATATAAGATGTGAGGGCATAACCACCCGGTCACCAGGCTATTTTCGACTGCTCTTGGTTTGGCTTTGCCCCCTGAATCACTCTGCAGCAGGGAAACATCCACAGCCCACTAGCACGCCCCCACCGATGGAGAGCAGCTTCTCTTTGATGTCGACAGTTTCAAACAAGGAAAAAGCTCTGTGGTTGACCTGTGTTCGTTCTCTCTTACTCTCCCTCTCTCTCTCTTGCTTTTCTCTCTCTCTCTCGTTTGTGTATATTGCAGTGAGCCAGACTAAATGGTGGGGACTGTGAGTCAGAATGGTTCCACTATTAGAAGAGAAAGAGAGAGAGAGAGGGGAAGAGAGAGGGAGAGAGAGGAATTAGTAAGATGTCTGTTCAAGTTGTATGGGTCTCAGAGTCACCCCTGTATGACCCGCCAAAGCAGTGATTTTGTTCAAGGAAAAGGCATTTTGGACCCATTACTCAAGCCATTGTGGTTGTGCACTCATATGAAACAAGATGGGGAGCGTAGGGGTGAAGGGGAGGAAAGGTATAGCGCAAAAGCTCAATTGCAAACATAGCTTTTATGCCGGATGAAAGCAGAACTTCAATTGGCGAGAGCTTTCAGGGCCCCACGTATGGGTTGCATTGAAGAAAGGCATACAGTAATGTTACAAAGCCATTTGTGCCACACTTTTGCACAATTACGGCCTTTCTCTAAAAATGTCTTGTTTATAATAGGTGACTGAGACAACAATTGCAGTGGAGTAGCTTTGAAGCTGCCGGCTCTGTATAGAGTGGAGGGGCACAATGCACCGAACATGTGACTATGAAGAGGAGTGTAATCTTCATAAACCAACAGTGAATTACCATATAACCGGCGTTGTGTATGTGTGTGTGTGTTTTGGTTTATGCTCATAAATGTGTGTATGCACGGATGTGTCTGTTTTTGAATGGCTGCACGCTTTTGGATCTGTGTTTATGTCTGTGTGTGTGACTTTATCCGTTGGGGTTTGCATTTATCAAAACAAGCAAAAAGTGTAGCGAGACAGAAGTCCCTCCTCCTGGCAAACTCAGCTATCAATCCCAGTGACTTAGTGCTTCCTACAGTGACGGGGGCCACAGCAGCCTGATGTTCTGACACCAGCACTACCTATTCACCAGCTTTTCTTAGCCAGCTATGTGATACAGTAATTGTTTGTGACATAAAGCCAGCGCTTATCCAAAAACCAACACAGTCTTAGGCTTATGTGAGATCATAAATCAATTTACCAAACTGTGTATCCTGAGCTGGCTTTTCAAACCGGGTGTGTTTTGGTAATGGAGTAATCCTTTTTAATAGAAAATACACACACCCACACTGTTCCTTTTTACGGAGTTTGATGGATTAGCTTTTCTGCAGAATTCCATGGATGACATCCCAGAGTGGAAGTCCAGGTGTGGTGGTTTTTTTTTCTCCCCTTCTCTCTGTCTTTCTTTCTTTCCTGCGAGCTGAAAGTTGCAGACTGGGTGGTGGATGATATGCCATAGCACTGACAAGCATGTGCGCATAAGAAAAACAGAGAGAGGGTTGTCATTGTCTTTTTAATTTGTATTTGTACTGTATATGTGCTTTGGCAGCAAGTACATTTTTGTATTTCATGCCAATAAAGCCCATTTGAATTTGAATTTGAGTTTGAGAGACAGTTTTGTTTGTTTGTTGGTGTGTGTTTAATTATAGTTGCACAGATGTTTACCAGTTAGGGCTTCTTTTTGAAAGACTTTTAAGGCATTCTGGTCTTTCCAGTATAATGAAAACTTTTCATTTCATTTCCATGCTGTTTTGACTTAACAGTCGGTTTTCACCCACTTGCCAGTTTAATCAATAATATGCGATGCAATAATGGTGTCGTGATGTGGCTGATCCCCATTCTCTCAATTAACCAGGGAGGCAAAGTGTTGAAATGGACCAAGGGGTTCACCGCAATGGCTTCTAACAATACGACTCATCACCTCTCAACTATTTCTCTTTCACTCTCCTTCTCCCTCTCTCTCTGCTTCATTTCATCTTACCCCTCCATCCTCTCTTTCATGGATCCACATCTGTAGGTTGGGGTGGGGTGTCATGTGTGGCTCAGGTGTGCTTGAGACAAAAGCAGAGGGAGTGAGAGTGAAGCTGTTGTGACCGTATCTATATATCTCTAGCCGCCTGTGGCTAAAACACGGGCACTGGCCATTCAGGAACTGTGCTCTGTTTACTTTAACCAATCGCAAGGCGTGACATTGGAAAGTGAAAGTACCTGCAGCCGCGTTCCGCCTGGCCTCAGGCGTGACAGACAGCTCTGTCAGCGAGGGACATGAAACACCTGGGTTGGAAAGCCCGCCAGCCAAAACCAGGATTGGTCAGATGTTTTACTGCTGTTGGATTCTGCTATTTGTTGTTTTGTCTTTCCATTTTGGATTAGCGCCAATGGGATGAACAGGGACGGTTGGTTTGAACTCCATGGGTGGGTTCATCTCTTTGTCTGGCACCTCCTGTGTCCTGGAGCTGACTTACGACTCAGCTGCACACAGGCGGGTGTGTGCACTCATTCGTGTATGTGAATACAGTACCTGCAGGCTGACACACACACACACACACACACACACACACACACACACACACACACACAAAGCTAAACAGCTTAATGGATTCCTTTCCTACACCATTCAGATTCACACACATACACACTGACCCGAAGACACACATACAGCTACTAAACAAAGCTAATGGGTTGTACTACTCTGCTTGCTCACACAACCATACAAGCACATAAACACACACCCTGATTACCAGTCAGTATTTTTTTGGATGCTCCTCTTTTTATCCTCACACCCACAGACACACACACACACACAAATTGAGAAACATGCTGAGTTAGTATTGGTGGGTAGTCCTGAACTACAGCGCCCCCTGTGTTCCCAGAATGCCACAGTCTGTCACACTGTATCCCCAATGATGAGGGTGGCAATTATGAGTTATAGCCAACCAGTTTGGTGTGCACAATAGCACCATTTAGTGGCTTCTGTAACTATTTCCAAAACACATGATAGTATTTGTTCAACATTTAATCCAGGTACCCACCATGGATGAGGTGTACATAATTGTGCAACATTTTGAAAATGTGCACCACATCCCTCAAACTGCTGTCAGAGTGCTGTCAGTGAACAACAGCAGGGTTTATCCCCGAAACGACTTGAATCCTCAGTGACACTTTGAGACTCTGTCCCTACAGCACATCTTCAGCCCAGTACAGGCTGCAGTTTCCTCCACATTACATGATGAGCTGAGCATATGCATGACTTGGCCACAGTTCAGGAAATCTGAAAAAAAAAAGTGTATATGCATGTCCTAATTTGTGTGTGTTAATGCAAGTAAAATCAGAGCACTCCACAAATGTTACTGCGATTATGCTTCCTTCAATTAAGAACATAATCACATTAACATAATCAGAGTATGGTGTATACATGGGCTCTGCCTTTCTCGCATTATGGCCTTAATCGCATTATAACACATTTTTCATGTGCATGTAAACGGGGCTATTGGAACTAGCACCTATAGACATGATGGTAAGCCATTATCCTCATGTTTGGATACATTTCTCAAGAGTCAGGCCAATTTCCTGATGTGTCTCCCCATTTTAACACTTAAACTTCTGTTGACATGTTTCCCTCCCCATTCATCAGCTTGCTCTCTTCTTTGTCATCTTCTTTTCATCCCTAATCACCGCTTTCAGCACCAACACCTTCGCAGACTCACTGTATAATTACCACAGATTGCTGCCATTTCCCAAGTTGTCCATTGTCACTACATAGATAGTTTAAACAGCTGCTTCTGATATTAAAATTAGTCAATAATGCAAATTGCTTCTCATTCTCAATAGGGGAATTTGTTTTTTTAACCCTGGGAAGGAACCTAAGGACATGTCATCTTGACCAGTTAGAATTGGAGAATAAGAAACACATGGAGTCGATTTGTAAATTTGCCTGCAAAAGACTGCAAGCCAGGGAGCAATCTGTGAGTGTATCTTACCCTTACTGCTGAATAGCTGTGATGTTATTGCCATCTCCTGCATATTCATTTTAAGTGCAAATTGGTACAGAGAAAATCTTTCAGAGCCATCATTCTTGTTTCAAAGTGTTTTTAAACCATCAGGCCTATTTTCTCATGTATCTCCACATTTTAACACAGCTCTTTTATTGACATGTTTTCCTCCCCTTTCATCAGCTGTCTTTTCTTGGCTTTTCATCTCTAACTGCTTTCAACACCATTGCAATTGAAGACTGGTAATTACTGTAGATTGCTGTCATTTCCCCAGGTTATTCCTTGCCTCTGTGTCGCAAAGCACAACTTCTCTAAACAGGCCAATTCACCATCTGACTGCATACCGACTGGAAAATCTGACTGTGGAGGAGAATTTTGATATTTTTATTACTTAAGATTGCTCCATGCAAATCTCTCCCACAGTAAGAAATCAGGGAAGGTGGGCTGTGATATTATCAAGACACCTAATCTGAAGTTGGATCTTCGACAAGGAATTAGAGGCTTAACTGTATTCCTCAGCTTATTCCTGATTTCTGCACTATAAAGCAGAACT
The DNA here is from genome assembly GCA_900302535.1 of Neoniphon sammara. Lineage (NCBI taxonomy): Eukaryota > Metazoa > Chordata > Actinopteri > Holocentriformes > Holocentridae > Neoniphon > Neoniphon sammara. The sequence continues at coordinate 16,810 of OMKZ01056138.1, forward strand.
TCTCTGAGCAGATTCATGGCTCAACTGTTCAGCCAGTGCTTAAAATGATATTTCATTTTGGTGCTGCATTTTTCTTTTTCTTTTTTTTTAACATGTAATCACTGTTCATGTGGTCTTATGTATTGTTGCCTGTGTAAAGTTACACGCTTGTGTGAAAACCATAATTGACACAGTGTTTTCCACAGAATAACAGTGATACTGTGGCGGGGGGTTGCGGATACGACTGTGCGTGTGTGTGCGTGCGTGTGTGTGTGTGTGTGTGAGCGAGCAAGAGAGAGAGTGTTCGTAAAGTATGTCGTAAAGTATGATACGCGGGACTGGGAGTGAGAGATGCTTTGCTGAAGCAATGCCGCACAACGCAACGTTAGACATCTTTTATGTTAGTATGAGAAGTGTAAAAAATATTTCGGTTCATTTTGAAACTGTGGCGGGACAAATTAGAAAGTGGTGGGCCGCTATAGTCTAGGCTATTAATGGGAAACACTGTGACATGCACTTTATTTTTCCATTGCCTTTTCGAGGCCATGAATTCTACTAAAGAAGTAAAAACTTAAGTAGGGCAGCCACTTCAGTTCAGTTCAGTTCAGAATGTCATGTTCTTTCTTCTTATTGAATTCAATGGAATCCTTTCAAGGTAAAAACATCCTTAATATTCCATGGTGAATTTTTCTTCCATGCAAGATTTTTTTTAACAACTTCATGTCACTGCAAGTCTAATTCACTTAATGTTTGAAAATATATAAGAAAGACTACGAACCTCTCCTGCTGCTGCCTCTACCTGACCCTGTGCTCTGTTATCAAATATGTACAAGTATGCCTCGAGCATACAAAACTTTCTTATTCAGAAATAAACCCTGAATTTATTTACAAGCAATCCACTTTCACATTGTTGACTTTACACACTATTCCTGAGTCCTTGAAAAACCACAGATGTCAACAAACATAATTGTTATTTACCGGTTACAACGGGTAGAAACAGCTAACAGATTAATTCAGTCAGTATTCAGAATATTTAGAGAAGAGATTTGTCTGTGTCCCTTTTTATAAATAAATCATATGGCATTCAACGCTTGGACTTAGACTCTCAGGCTGTCATTTCTTGATTAAGAGATATATAGAGTAATTTCTTTTTATGCTGTGTGTGTTTGAGCTTTTTTCAAAACCACAGAGCTTTATTTTACATTTTCGTGGAGTTGCCAAGGCCTCCAGAGATACCAAATATGTCCTGCTGAATCGCAGGGAAATCTTTATGATGCACAATGTACTTTTTATTTGATGCAGCCTTAAAACAATGGCATCTTGGGTTGTTTCACTCAATAAAAGTGTGATGTAGCTTCAATGAAGCACTGCAACCTACTACTTTAGGGAAATTTCAAAGGAAAAGTGGAGTTCATGGGGTTAACACTGTGACCCCTTCAGTGACACACACCCATGAGTGCCCAATATGAGAATTATATTGTCTGTGTTTCAGGGTGATATGCTAAACAAACTAGTTCCAATTTACCTTGTATGTGCAGATTATAAATCCCACCACATTTCTACATTCATAAACCAAATTCCTGAAAAATAATATTCACAAACTAGGCACTCATAAAAATATTGCAATATTCAGACACAAATATAGACCTGCACACTTACAAAAACAATTTTAGACAGATATCATCTGATAAGACATGTCTACATATGTGCCTGTGTTGTGCATACAAAAACAGTGGGTGATAGTTTCACAGTCTTGTGATATAGTTGCAAACCAGAAACACACACACACACACCCACACACATGCACACATGCGTGTGTGTGCATGTGTGCTCACATGCATGAGTGTCATTGGCAGGGTCAGTGTGGTTGACATTTCCATCTTTCAGTATGGGTATGTATACCTACGTGCACGCCTGTGTCTGTGTCCGTGCTTGAACCTGACATTTTCATGCTGTCTGCATTCAGTCATGTTGACTGACGGGAGGAAGTTTTGTTTGTAAACACTGTCCATCAATCTGCCCCTGGGCTCTCGAAATGCATCACGCACATACACACAACACACAAAATCATGCACACACGCATACACACACACACACACACACACACACACACACACAGACGCACACGACTGTCACAAAGTCACACTCACAGCCCTGGGTTTTGACTGTTGATCTAAGCAGAACGTCGAGTGAATATTTATGATAATGTGCCCTGGCTGTTTTTAAATAATTTAATGTGCCAATTATTCCTCCAGTGCAGGCAGAGCTGAACAGAGCAGGGCAAAGGGTTGACAGCAAAATCCCTCCAGCACACAAAGCCCTGTCCTCCTGCTAGACACACTACAAAAAATGGCCCAAAAGTGACATTGAACTGAATGGATGGAGTAATGGAGTGGTGGATGGATGGATGGATGAATGGATGGATGGATGGGACAAACCTGTTAAATTACCATGGGATAAGAAGATTTCTCAACCATTGCAAAAGCATCTGTCCTGAGATAATGTCATTTTATTGCAATAATCGTCTATTGAAATAATCAAGTGTGAATACATGATAAAATCACTTGCAAAGCGTGTCATTTTTTGCAGAGCAGGGCAGCTGTAAGTATTCTCTGGGCCCAAGGGGCAAAATTTGACGTTATAAGCCCTAATTATGAAAATAAGTACCACATAATTAATCATCCTGTGTGGACTGCCTCTTGGGACCCTGTGGGCTCAAGGCTCTGTCCTGTTGCCCCCCGAATCCACCCTCTGCCACCCTGCAGGCAGTGGACCAATATCTTCCCCTGGGGAACCGAGTCAGGATTTTTCAGGTTCCACTGAGTCCCTGGGTCCTTTAGATTTTCACTTCGCTTCGACACAGCACTTCCCTCACTCTCTAACCTATATCTCCCTCGCTCCAACCCTTGCATATAATTTGCCTCCCTCTCTCTTTCTTCTTCAGTCGCTCTCTATTTTTTCCCCCTTCATGATCCGCTCTATCTCGATACCTCTTTTCGTCTCTCCCAGCCCTCCCCCCTTTGCCCCATTCAGTTTCTCCCATCACACATCCCTCTCTCTCTGTCTATATACATATCTACTCATTTCAATCTCTCTCTCTCGCTCTCTCTCACACACACACACACACTCACACACACACTCACACAGTCATTCTACAGTCTGACAGATCTCTGACTATTTCTCAACCCAGTGAGAACATCTGCACATAAAATATTTTATATCAGACTTAACTAGTGATAAAACCATCAGATATATTTCCTATTAGCAATGACAATAACCCAGGGGCCAGTTACATAAACTTAGTGTAAGACTAATGTAAGTTTTAAGTGCAGCACACACACAGACAGGGATAATAACTTTAGTCAGTCATTGAGTAATGTAGCCATAACTCCTATGGGAAACCTATGCCTGGTTTCTGGCTGGGTACAAATCACAGAGACTTATTCTGAGTAAAGGCTATGTTCACCATTATAATGTGATTTATGTGGCATGAAAGTGTGTTAAAAGTGTTAAGAAGCAGAGTTTATCAAAAGATTCCCGATTCCCTCCAGACTTTGCAAAAAGAGAAAGGCCACGGTGACTGTAATAGAAAAAAACACAACATACTTGAAATGAGCTCAGGCTCTTGTTTGCTGGTTTCATGCATGCTAAACGAATGTGGACTCAATCTTCCTACAGCAGAGATGTGATGTGTTTGAAAATATCTGCTGTACATATGGTGTAAAATTAATATGCGATGCATTTCCACAGCAACTACCCAGATGTATTCTACATTAGCACAATTTCTAAGTAACAAGACGTGCATGGATTTCATTCATCCTGCCTTGTACCAAAGCTGTGTGTCAACAAATACACAAAGCAGTGCCACTCTCTTATGAAAAATTGAACATCACAGTCCAAATGAACCTCAGGTCTGCTGTTGAAATATGACTAAAACACCTTTAACATTAATACCTTAATGCAATAGTGCCATACATTATTAATTCTTTCATCCCTAAAAGTATATCCAGTATTTCCAGGTCTAGTAGTCTGCAGTATTTGTATGACAGTGTCTGATCTGTGCTTATGTCCTAACATCCCAGCTGGAGGACAGAATACTCCCTTTGGTGCTCTCGCCCACTTGCTCCTCATCCTCATTGCAGTTCAAATCATATATTTCTATTTGTCCTTCTTCTACTTTACCTCCCTGTTTCTCCTCTCCTTCCTGCTCCTTGCCTCCCTCTTTGCTCTGCGTCCTACATGGGCTCAACAGCAGAGTAATATTTTAGCACATTGCTACAAGGCCATCAAGTCCCCCAGTATGAACTTCCTGGCCTCGACTGTCATTGGCTGTCGGGAAGAAACACAAACTGTTACAAGGACGGATACAAAGACACTGGGCCTCATGTGTGAATGTTTTCTCATTTTCCCTTTAAATTTATTCTTAAGAAATGCCATAAGAAAAAAAAAAAGAAAATCCAAAGTCAACTTTAAGAAATGAGTGCAGACCCAAAAATCCACCGATGAATCACATTTCATCTTAAATTGGAACCACAAGAGCAACAACTTTAAGTTGGTGTAAGTACTGTCCAGTGATGCCCCAGTAAATCCATTTACTTCAGAACCATGTGAACACTAATGTCCTGACCATTGAATTTTACACACAAAAAACAAAACAAATATACTGTATATAAACTGTAAAAAAAAAAACCCCAAAAAACATGCTTTTTCCTCTTCGTAGACTGATATCCTTTGTGATATCCTGTGATATCCCTTTATATCATGTGTGAGCAGTGGTGTTACAGCTCCATATATATCAGACAAGAAAATGAATAACTAATACAAATCATGTTTTGGTGAAAACCCAACACTTAATCAAGTTGAAAATAAATGTTTTTTATGTAAAATTGGATGCAATAAATGTCAGGCATAAGATTGCAGCCATGGGAGGGGTGTAAATGCAGTGTATTGCAGTCATAATTGAAAAGGTTGTGTTGATGGGTGCAAACTATATCTGTCCCCTGGACTGAACTCGCAGAGCTCCAGATAACTGCTGCTGCATCTATTATGAGGAGCTGAGAATAATGGCAACAAGCAATTCAAATTATAGATCCTTAGAGGAGAATATAGTCTTGCCTGTTTATTTTAAACTCCTCATGCCCTTTTCAAATCAATTTCATCTTTATATTTTAGGAGAAGAGTATGCTTTGATAAAGTTATGGATGAAGGAAACTACAATAACTGTATTGACAGAATCTTTATTTTATTTTACTGACAGACTGTCATGTGTTTTCAGAATATAAATAGCTTTTTTTTTTAGGTCAAACCAATTTGTACGCATGATACTTGAGGCCCTGTGACACATTTTAAATTACTGCTTCTTAGTTTTAGCAACTAATATCAGCTACTGTAGCTTTTCAATCCCATCCTAAAGCAAAGAGTCTCTGTGCATGATTAGCCGCCTAGAAAGTTGTAAATTCAAGCCCTAACTCTCATGAGGTAAAGGGTAAAGTCAATGCTAAGAACTTTGCAGCCAATCTGAGTTCCGGGTCAAAGGTCATGGATGTCATTTCTGATTAAAAATCTCAATCTTAATCTTCACATCTTAATCCTGATCTGAACCTTAACATTTTCATGTCAGAGTGGATCCTGAAAATCTTAATCTGTCTGTTGACCTTTTTTAATCTCAGCACTCACCCACTTTTGACCTTCCCCACTTCCTGCTTGTCTTCTTCTTCATCATCTCTCCTCCTTTTCCCTCCTCATTTCTTTCTCTCTACCCCTCAAGATATTCCTTCTTCAAGATACTCCTCTTCTCTGCCTTCCTGTATCCTTTTTGAAGACAAAGCGCTAACAGCTGTAAAAGATTTCAGCAAAGCAGTAGTTCTGTCTTCTGTTGTACACGCCAGAGGCTACAACAATATGGATGACATTGACCTCATTCAAACGTCCTCTATAATGTTTGGTAGCAGTGGTAGTTGGCAGTAATTCTGCTTTTGGCTTCACATCTGTCCCTGTTTACTCTGGCAGTAGTGTTAATTTTCTTGCTGTAGTGGACAACCAGATGCTGATTGAGCATCATGTAAATATCACAACCTCCTCTAGTGCTATACAACCCTCAATCTTACCTCATGTAATCATCCTTTCCTTCACACTGTCCAGCACTCTCACACTTTAATAAACATTTCACTGCTCGGAGCACTGGATAAGATGATTAACAGGTCCAGGCATTATGATGATTATCAGAAAAGAGAAACATCATTTTTTCCGTGCAGGTCATTGCAACCAGAGGTCACAGTAACCTGGCTTCCACTGCCCTGACACTCTGAATTTATGTATCTCTATACTTTATTATTCCGTCAGAAGCTTCCACAAGTGATATGTAGAAGCTCTCAATCATTCTAAAATAGGGAGACAGTATTGGTCAAATTTATTTTGCAGAGATTTTCTCTTTCATTATAAATTAGGGTTATGTTTCCCCAGCTAGGCTGAAAGCAACAGCCGTAGCATCTCACTCTCTAACCCATCACTTCATTAGTGTTATATAAATAAATGAATAAATGGATGATTATTATTATTATTATTATTATTATTATTATTATTATTATTATTATTATTATTATTAATTATACTACTACTACTACTACTACTGCTGCTACTACTACTACTACTACTAATAATAATAATAATAATAAAAAGTTAACTTGACCTGACTGGGACCACAGCTTTTTATGGACGAAGTGGGCATGTCGGTCTTGTAGAGCATTGATCCATTGTAAACCTGTGAGTTTTCTCCCGCACACCGTGACTCAACTATGTAATCAATAGACCTTGGCTGCAACAAGGAAGTCAAAGAGCAGCAATCAGTTTCTGTAGCATAGCTAGTTGGCAGCAGAAATGGATCTTCTGTCATGAATACATCTGTAGCATCCTTTCTTTCTTATATCTTACGGCCTTCCTTTGAAATTGGATTTGTTCGGAGACAGATCTTTATGGGCCCGACTAAAGTTGGCTGACTAAATCATCCGAGCTCACTGGACCAGTCCACAGTGCAGAACCTCCTTCATGATCCAATCTGTGGAGCGCGCAGGATATATCATCCTTAACACAAAAGAACCAATCTGGATTCAATTACCAAGCCAGGAGAGAATGCAATTTATATCCAAACTCTGAGGTCTGGAAGATGGACGAGGTCACACTGCACTTTGTAATTAACAGTTAACCCTCATTGACCTTTTGAATGTGAGCCTAGGTTCCATAAGCAGGAGTTGTGATTTACAGTGCAAACACAAATAGCTTTCACGTCAAGCAGCCTGCTGGTGGGGTGGGGAGGTTACACATTACTCCGTCATTACATACTTTGTATATGTGCTCTCTGCCAGTCCACATGCTCAGTGCACTCAACTCTCTCTCTCTCTCTCTATCTCTCTCTCTCTGTGTGTCCCTCTACACTGCATCATCAAATAACTTCTGCATTAATGTCAGCATTTCATAAAGAAAAACAGCTAATCAGTCGATCGATGCATAAATCTGCAGTTATGGATGTACACAGAGAGATGATATTTATGCCTCTGCAATGTTTAAGTGGTCTGCACTATGTCAATGTCTGTGTGTCTGTGTGTGTGTGTGTGTGTGTGTGTGTGTGTGTGAGTGTGATAGCTGTTCATCAGTTGGAAGGTTACTATAAAAGTTAAAATGAAACTTTATTGATTCCTGTGGGGAAATTGAGTGAAAGATTAAACACAGTAAAACACGCTAATTAAACTAAGCATACTAAAACAATAAAACAATAGGATGTAAATGTGGGGATGTGCTGCTTTATAAATGTATATTGGGGTTAATTCTGTGATTTGAAACATGATATGATTTAAAATAATACAGAGCATCGAAAAGTGTCATGAAAAACTATGACAATTTTCAATACTTTCAAAATGATTGTTGCTAATGCAGCCAATTACTTTGTGTTATTGTATCTTATGCAACATGACAGACCAATCAGCACGTAGCTCTTTGGGTACATGTTGTCTATTAGCTGTTGCCATGGAGGCAGCTGGAGCTCACACCAGTCCAGTCAGTGTGTAGTCGTAGCACTGACCAAAAGTCGTAGAACCCCAAAGTTTGGCTGTACTTTGTGAAAATAGACGCCAACAAGCGAAATGCAGTTGGCATCTATGTGATGTTTGTTCTTAGACGATGCAGGCTGGGTGTTTAGAGTGCGTGACACTGGGAGGAAACTTAATAAACTGTTGGGGAAGAGTGGTGTTTGACTGCCTGTAGGCCCTGCAGTCAGTCAGCTGGAGAAGTGTATTATTCCGTGACCTTAGACTCGCCGCCACCTCCCCTTGATCCCTCCCTCTCCCTCTCCCTCTCACTCTCTCTTTGTCTCCCTACAAGGTTCTACTGGGACTTGACCATGCTGCTGCTGATGGTGGGCAACCTGATCATCATCCCCGTGGGCATCACCTTCTTCAAGGACGAACACACGCCCCCTTGGATCGTGTTCAACGTGGTCTCCGACACGTTCTTCCTCATGGACCTGGTTCTCAACTTCAGGACGGGTATCGTCAAGGAGGACAACACGGAGATCATCCTGGACCCGCAGCAGATCAAGATCAAGTACCTGCGGAGCTGGTTCGTGGTGGACTTCATCTCCTCCATCCCCGTGGACTACATCTTCCTCATCGTGGAGACGCGCATCGACTCGGACTTCTACAAGACGGCGCGCGCCCTGCGGATTGTACGCTTCACCAAGATCCTCAGCTTGCTGCGACTCCTGCGCCTCTCCAGGCTCATTCGCTACATCCACCAGTGGGAAGAGGTAGGGCCGTGAGTGTGTGTGTGTTTGTGAGTGTATTTACATGTAAGAGAGATAAACTGCTAACACACGAATGCTTAATGTGTTGTATTCTACCCAGCGTTGTTCATGATGATTTCTACGGTATCCCATCGTACCACAGAGAGAGAATACTAAATCAGATTGACTGACAGCCATAAGACGGTGCTTTAAGTGTGATGAAGCCAAACAAACAGGGCTTCACTTCCTAAAGTCAATTACAGTCCACATGGTATTTCCATTCCGGGAGCTGCTATAAGTATGTTTGCACAGCTTTGTACCTTCCCCTTTTCCCTCGGGGAAGGCAATATGGATGGATGTTGCCTCTGATTATACCCACCCTTGAAGGAGAAATGAAGAGGCTCTTCGCTGTGCTCCAGTCTCCAATAAGCTGATGAAGCTGCGATGTTGATTAGCATTTCTCTGTGTGTGCCCATCTAGCTAGCGGTGGGGCCGCAGAGCCCAGAGAGGCATTGCTGCAATACAAGCGTGATTATAATTGCAGCAATAATTAGAAATGTTCCCGTTGCCCTCACTGGGTGGATCTTGTTGTTTAGTCTCAGAGGTAGAGGGTGCAAAGTGAAGCATCAGAGTGTCAGCATGCAGCCGACAAGATGGTTTTCTGCTAAAGGACAAAATGGGACAGCCGAGCCTGCAGTGGTTTGGATGAGTTTATTTGTCAGTTTACACAAGGTAACTGTGTAGGCTGGGTGAGCCAAACAATGACCAGGACAGGAGCTGTGTCAAAGCAAGGTAGTGATTTATCCATGCAGTCACAAAAGAAAACAAAATGTAGTCCACTGACACAAAAATCACTATTGGCAAAATTTCACCCTGTGATGCATAGAATATAGACTTCCCTCTTTTACAAAACATGAGGCAAAATTACCCTTTATTTAAAACGGACAGATTGTGATTTTATGTTATTTTGTAAATATTAAATGACCTGTTACTTACAGACAACATAAAATATTTCCAACTTGCAATACACTAATAGCACATGGTGAAATTTCATTTGGAGGCATTTGTCTCTTTTAAATGCTAACATATCCAAAACATATCCAATTAATTTTGATATTGGACATGTGGACTTGTTTCTCTGCAGATGTGCCACCAGGGCATAAAAACCTGTGAATTTTCACATCCTGATAAAAATCTTTTTGCTTCATCAGTTAGTTAAATAACAACACTGAAGTTTTCAAGTGGCTCAAACACATTTTTTTTTTGTGTGTGCCTTTTTCTAAGTCAAAAAAGCATTACAAAATGTTCATCTGTTATCATTGCCAAATTACTTCTCATAAAAATCCTGTGTGTGTGTGTATGTGTGTGTGTGAGAGAGAGAGAGAGCGAGCAAGAGAGAGAGAGAGAAGAAAAAGAGACAGAGAACTGTAACAACATAAAACTGTAAAAACATAACCCCAAATTTCCAGTGCATAACGATTGTTTTCAATCTATTTACAGTGCTAACCTTTTTTAACTTCACCATTGTTCTGTTTAATATTCATTCATTTACAAACAAGATGAATGAGCAATCACAGTTAAAGAAAAACATGAGTCATGGCGGAGTCTCTATTCACATAGTTCGTCGGAGGCTGAGTACTCTATAATAGACTGTTATTTGTCTTCCCACGTATTCTCCCTGAAAACTCACACAGTTTAGAGTTTAGCAGCTTGGTCAAGAGCACTTTGACAGAATCGGTGGGCATGGTTATAATAGAGCTGTAACACCAGCATCCCCGCAGCCACCGGCTCATAGCTGCCGAACACCCTGTTGTTGGTGTCAGGGATCAAAGCAACAACTTTCAGTTTGCAGTCAGCCTCTCTTCCCCCAGGCCACGCAGACATTTAACAGATGGGTCTTATACTTCCAGATGTAGCCCATGCTTGCATCCCATTTATGGCTATACACACGATATTACACTACATCTGCATTCTTGCTCCGTCCTTCAAAGGAATTAGCTGGAAAATGTTAACAGTTTTCACTCTTCTCAGGTGTCCCATGATGCATTTAATGTTAGCCCGTCATTTCAGAATTCGGGTTTGTGTTGCAGTGTGTATATTCTGTCATATTTTCATTTCGGAAAGAAAAGGTTTCAGCAGCCATCGCAGTCCCGTTGCGTAGCAGTGGCAGGGCAGAGACCTCCTGGGTCAGTGTTTCTTATTCAAGATTTCTATGTAAAATTTCTGAGTTTTGGTTTGCTCAATATGTCTAATGTAATCTTTGTCTTGACAGAGTTAGGGAATATCCACTATAAAAAGGAATTCACTTACCATACCAAAGATCTGGGACTATTCATTTTTATTCTGTGGACATAAAAAAAAGACTTTCTCCAAGGTAGAAACAAGACTAAACTGTGCTATCATGGAGAGGCTTAGACCAGAGCTCCATGACTTTAGAAACTGTTAAAATTTTTGTTTAAACTTTATATGCAAATGGACATTATGTTATAGCAGTGCCAATAATACTGAAGTAAAAAATAAACCCATATCCTAAACACCCAGAACAATGTCAGCATGTAAAAAATAAACATAGACAGGGCACTCAGAGAGTGCAACACCCACGTGCTGTATATTTGACAGTGAAATGCTATAGGACCAACAATGTGTGCAAAAGTTTTCCATCAGTTCAACCTTTCAAGGTCACCGAAGGTCAAAGGTCATGTGACCAATATAAAGGTCATATATGACTTTATATTAGCATTTAATACTAACCATATATGTATCTCTTAACAATTCACTGACATGGCCATTATAAATATTCCATTGGGCTGAAACTTTCCCAACAGTCGTATCGTCTTTTAGACTCCGAGCGTGGCCTGTCAGCTGCTGAACTGACTTCTCTCTGTTTATGTAGCTCGCTTGCTAACAGTAGCCTCCAACACACAGCAGCAAGGCTTCATGAAGCAAATTAATTTTGAACAAAGAGTTACAGTGATGAGGTCAAAGCTTGACAACTCTAGATGTCACAAGCCGATCCTAAGTATTGGTATCGGGGCCGATCCAGGCTTATTTTAATGTATCGGTATCTGGCACAATTCGACCTGTACACAATCCGATCCCTTGTTTACTTCGATCTATTGTGCTTCATCCACCTCGGTAAGTTCTTACAGTTGCAAAGGGTGTTAGGAGGAGCTAACAGGGCTGTAGATGTTGATTGATCAAGCGTTGATAAAGTGTTGGCTTGACAACGCTTCCGTAACTATGCACTGTGAGACAGCTACAGCAGCCAACGCCAAACAGCACACTGCAAAAATAAACGTTAAAACAATGCAAACTGCATGGCTTTATCAGGATTTGGGGAGAATAAAAGTAGCTACCTTGAATGCATTGTGTGCTCTGATTAATAAACAACGTACCTGTAACTCGGAGCGCTGACGCTGTCGCGGGGAAGTGAGCAGAACGTGACGGGAAAAC
>OMKZ01056139.1:0-18138 GCA_900302535.1 Neoniphon sammara
CTTTAAACCACCTTAAATCACTTAGCCTGTTACAGAAGTTGTCTTTAGCTGTTTTATTCTAACTGCATTTGCCTGCAAATCACATCAATCAAATCATATTATTTGCCAAGTACTATAAATATGCAGTGATTTTTTTTCTTAATGGCACTGAAGCACAGACATATCACCAACTTATATATTGATACAATACGTATTGACATAGATGATGTTCAGGGAGCATGGCATACAGTATGTTGGTAGCAGCACAGGAGGCATGGTGAGGACTAATGTGCTATTAGGGAGTTATAATGAGCAGGATGAAATGCATTCAATAAGTTATGAGTGTTACAGAGAGCATAAATATATGAGCATAAACAGTGATGGATTGATTGAATTTCTTTGTTGACACTGACATTTCTGAGGCTTTAAGTGGTATAGTGTGCCAAGACTTGTGCTGACATTGTAAGCAGTGCAGGAGTGAGCAAACAAAGTTTTGTATACAATAAATACCACTGTAATAAGCAGTAACAGTAGCAGATTTTCAAACAGCTTCAAAGAGTATAGTGCGGAGTTGTGCACACATTTTATGGCTGTTTAAGAATTCCTAGGATGGATGATCGAATAGGATCAGTGATCTTGGGAAGAAGTCATTGTTGGTCTTTGGCTAGTAGCACTGCAACTAAAAAGAGAAAATGAAAAATTATTTGGTACAGCACCGCAAAAAAGAATTAAGCCTATCCTCTTCTTGGGAAACAAAAATGAGTTCACAACTTAAACTATGTGGCTAAAAGATGATGATTAATGGAAAAAGTATGAAGATCTAAATTTGGTTAAGTACCAAGAAACTACTCAAAAAATGTGGTTAAGGTTACACAAAAAGTTCACAGATTAAATTCTGATATACTGAAGCTGAAATAACAATGTAAAATGTGGACAAGAATTATCAGCCACAGTGATGTGCACTCCCATTCTGCACAGTATTATTGTTTGTTGTTTATTTGCATTTTCATTTGTTTTATATTTTACCACAACTATTCTTCCTTGGGTCCCTATGAAACAACTCTGCTTGAAATATAGGCCAACATACTAGGTAGACCTCTGAGTGACATATAAATTAAACCAGATGTACAATGTGTTTCAAATCCTGTAAAACAATCCCTAAATTTCATAAAATGTCACTGGAATGAACCCAACAGAAATCTCCTATATGGCTGTGCCTTAAAAAATGCCAGTATTCCCGAAGTCAAAGATCTTTGAATCAGATATCTTTATTATTGTTGACTCTTCAGTAGCACTTATTAAATCAGACCAACTCATTGAAAATCTATTCAATTTATGATGTGTAATGAAAAAGACACAAAAGATAGTTAATGATATCGGTTAGTGACTCCACATCTTAAAAATAGTGATAAACACTAAAATAAGAAATACCACATTTATGTGACTGTGGCATATGGCTGTGCTGTGCTGCCTCTCCAACTCCCAACTCCTGCTGTGATCAGCTCTGTACTCTCTAGATTGTCTCATGTACAAGGCAAGTGTTTTTACTTTTTTCCTGTAGATAAATTAAACTACGATTTTGTCAAGCACTTTTGTGATGTTCTTTGGAAAAATTAAAAGTTGGAAAACAGAAACAGCATGTGACAAACCTTGATACTCAGTCATGATGAGAGCATCTGAACATCTAAGAGTCGATGTCATTGAAAAGTGTGCATCACTCTCGTTCTTGTGGCACACACTTTTCAATGCATTAGATTCTTTGTCACATTCAGCAGTCTTGCAGTACTATTCCTGACATCACCTTGAAATGCCCTCTGAATTATTTACTGGGTTTGGATGAGAGAGGTTATCAAGGACATGATCACATAAGCATACCTGGCCTCCAGTCAACCAGTTCTGCATCAAATGTATTTATATACTTTCAATTTAATTGCTTGGATTCCACCCAGTCATACCATTTCTGATTCATTACACAAGAGCACTGGGCCCTGCAATGTGTGAATGTCTGTATATGAATGAGTGTGAGGCAGAGCGGTAAGAAAGCACATGAGGTCAGCAAATCTTCCTTGGGTAAACAAAGGTTAATACAGAGAGCCAAAAGAGCAGAGGCCAGCTGGGGTAAATGACGTGAGAAGAGAGGATAAAAGAAAAAAAAAATCTCTGGAAAGCTCAGGATGCAGTGGGGGGGCTCAAAGCAGAACCTGTAAGGACTCAGTAGACTACAGTGTATTTGGCAGAACTCTTGGACATAATAATAATGATATACTTTATGAATCCCCGTGGAGAATCTCTCCTCTTGCTTGCCTCCATCTCCACAAGGAGGCCAGAGCACAGAGCTACACAACAGCATCCCTGAGGCTGGTAGGGATTCTGTATGTTGCTCAAGGACACTTAAGTAGTATGGATGCTTGCCAACATGCCGGCTTGAAATAAGGGCCTCCAGTTGAAGGATGGTCTTTCTAAGCACTTGTAGATGCAATCTGTATATTTCCCTGTCCTCACCAAAGAAGTCCCTCATAATTTACTTCAGCAGATGATACAAAATAAGTTTATTTAACTTGGGTCACCTGGAACACATTTAACTTTACTCTGAAGACTCCCAGCAGCTTTTCTCTGCACATACATGGACTATACTGATATCAGCCAATACCAGAGTTAAAAACAAACTGCTGAAATTATAAACCATCCATTATGTTATGTTAGGTTACACATGAGCACTGGGCCCTGCAAGGTAATACATTTCTATCATATATCCCATTGCAGAACCGATTGCTATGACTGAGCTGGCCTAGGCTTACATAGGCTGATTGCACAAACTGCTGTTTGAATAAAAAAAATGCACCAATAGCTAAAGGCGTGGGCTTGTGCTTGGAAGGTCACTAAGTTAGTGTATAGTGTTCTCCACCTTCTCAACAAGTATTGCCTGTTTGCCCTTGAGCAAGGCAACCTGATCCCCAGCTGCTCCAGCAGAGCTGCTCAGTGGCCACCAGTGGAGGACTAGTGGTTATACTGGACAGCTCCAAGGTGTGAATGTGAGGCAGTGCATTGCTGGCAAAGAGCACGCGTGCCCGGTCCACTTTCTCTGGATAAATAAAGCTTTAAAACTAAGTAGAGCAATCACTGGAGATAAGTGCAAACAGCCGTGAACAGCTCACTTATTGGGACTGCGACGTGACGGCGGAAGGTCCTCCCATGTGATGTGGTTTAGAGAGGCCCGACGGACTGTGCCTGTCTGTTATGGCTCCTCCTGCTACAGCAGAACGGGGCTAGACGAAAAAGCAGCGCAGGGGATAGGAAGGCATATTGTTTGTCTCTTTTTCTTTAGGAGTCACGGGGACAGGTGGCAGATTACGCGATGTTCAAGAAAAAGACATATTAGATAATGTGCTTAACGTCGTCTCTACTGCTGTGAAGGGTTCGACATTTCTTCAAGATTAACAACACCCCAAATGAACTCCGTCAGAGCAAGTAGCAGAAGACCTAGGCGAGTGTCGAGGCCGCGCCCGGTGCAGCCGGAGAGGAACCACCAGGAAAGAGGTACGTTAGCTAGCTACCATTAGCATTAGCGATGGCTTGTTATGCAGCTGACATTTGGGTTAAACTCGCCGTCCGGTAACAAAATGCATGCAGCATTTCTGTTTATGATCTGGTGCTGCCACATGCAAGTAAAAGTGTCGCTTACATAATGGCAACCGTTGGCTTTTTGGAATAACAAACAGTAAGGCCAGTTTCACACGGAGGCTGGACCCTCAGGAAACACCGAGGCTTTTGTGTCTGTACGTAGCACTCAGGCCGCGCTTTGTTTGGCTTGCTTTTTGCCCCGACTCAGCCCTTCCTTTTCTTGTCTGGTCTCATACAGTTGTTGAGTAGTGTGCTTTTAGTCAGCTAATGTAATTTTAGTTGTGAAAATGAGTGACGCCAGTTAATGGTTAGCTTGATTCGCTGGTGACAAACGTAAGGAAGGGAAGGATAACGTTAGCTACACAAAGTGGTTTTGCTAGCTACCGTAGCATGCTAACTCAACCTAGCTAATGTTAGCTGTTATTAGCATGTTTGGCTAGCAGATTGTGTGGCCCCAGTCTGACGGCTGAAAAGATTCAGCTGGCATAACCATTGTTATGCTATAGTAAGCTTGTACCACTAGGATGCTTCCAATTACAAGTAAATTGATTTTAACCGTCTGTTTTCCGCTGGTTTTAACGTTAATGTAAGGACATAGGTGCTCCCTTTTTCAAAGTAAACATCAGGCAGCAGTGTTCTAAGAAAGTGGTTGGCATGGCTGATAGCTAGTCTTTTATTTGACACCTAGTCATTTGGGAGGCAGTGATCAATAATGGTTGATGAACTTGATACAAGGTAATATTGTCAGGTGGACAAATGATAGCCAGTGTTGACTCTCACAGCATCAGTAGACTGGCAGTCAGCAGAAGAGATCTCCTAATTTTTGTTTTACAAAATGGTGAGTGGTTGTCAACATATAAATAAATTTAAGGACTTCATAATTGCTTTTCAGATTTCAGCAGAGCTTTGTCTTGATTTATTCACCCAATTATGAACTACCATGCCACCTGGTATCTTTCATCCATAGTGGGTCACAGACAGTGTAGCCCAACTGAGGGTTTCAAGTTGATTGGCAACAGCTTCTTTGATATATTTCCTGTTCAAGCATTGTTTCTAAATCTTATTTTATGTTATACAGTGTCTGTAATCATCACTGTGCAATTGAGGTGTATGTTGTTCCTTAAATATGAGACATCAGTTAAAAGATCTGACCATTGTTTTTAGGGTGCCACTACAGAGTACTTGTTTTAACTGGGTGAGTTGGTTATACGGATAATGTTTGTAGTGGTTACATGTCTAGTAGCCTGGGAGAGTCATCCTTGCAACCAGAGCAACAGGCAGAGTTTGCATCTCCCACCTGGGGTAGCTATTAGCTCATCATGTCATGGTGAATAAGCCTTATCAGTAGACCTATGTCTTATCTCTTTGTAGATTCTACTGTTGTTTTTTACATGTTGATAGAATCCCTCGTTTGACAGGATCTATATTCAATTTGTAGAGTGCAGAGCAGGTAAATTGCAACATTATGTATTTATTTTTTGTACTGGTTTTTCATCTTAATCTTTATAAATTCTGTATTGTCAGTTGCTTATAGGAAGCTGTTATTACAATGTATTGTGGTGCATTAGTGACAAATTTTCTAATTGAAAATGCAAATCATCATCTATAGACAACATTTAATTGGTTTAAAAGTATGGTTTAAATTCACATCTTTGCTCAACAGTTGTTTTGCATGCCGTGTTGTGTCAACTACTTAAAGATTTCATATGTACTTTTATAGAATGAAGAAATGCACATATTACTGGGATGTTGGTTATTTCTCACAGGAAAATAGTTGAACAGTCTTGAGTATGTAGCATGAATGTGGTGTAACTATAAGGGAATATCCATGTAACTTCTGGTATTGCAGAGGACGCTATGCATGCCTCAAGGCTCCACAGCAGAGAATTTTATACCACACAGGACAGAAAGTGAGCAAATAATCAATGAAACTCAAGAATCTGCAAATGGATGCCGACTTACTTAATTAGTGAACTTCAAACACTACATCACAAGGGAGGGTTCTTGAGGAGAAAATGAATATGCTTTTGGCAACATATTAAAAACACATGTTCTGTATCTCAAGTTCAATGTTTTGGATTTATAATGCAAGTAACATCCAAAGTTAATGTTTTCTTTCCCCCATTTTCAGATGAGGACGTTCCTGCAGATATGGTCGCAGAAGAATCCGGTCCAGGAGCTCAGAATAGTCCGTACCAACTTAGAAGAAAGTCTCTATTACCCAAGAGAACAGTGTGTCCGACAAAGACAAACATGGAGGTACATTTCACAAAATCATCACTAATGAGAAGTGCAAAATTACTGAAAAACACCATCAGGAGTCATTCAGAAATAATGTGATTACCCAAAAGATATTTGAATTTGATGGGAAAAAAATCTTTAACCACCAAAGAATAATTTAAATGTTTCACTGATTTTGAATCTGTATCTACAGGGTGCTTCCACTTCAACCACAGAAAACTTTGGGCATCGAGCTAAGCGCCCCAGAGTTTCAGGAAAGTGTCAAGATTTACCAGGTAATGAGGAAAAACATTTTTTCTACACCATCGATAAATTATTTGAGATATGACTTGATGTGGTGTTTCCACAAGGATGCATTATATCACTAGAGTGACCATGCAGTGTTTATTGTGCATTCCACAACATGAAAAGGAAGGTAGACAGACTACAGCATTGGTATATTGATAAGATGCATAAAGGTAATAGGTTTCAAAGTCATCATTTGGTAAAACATTGCAGCTTTTGTATTAAACTCTCCAACCTTTGACTTAAGCTGTACCAAATGAGATTACCATGATACACCAGGAAGAGTCCGTTCTGTCCACACTATGTCTGTGGGCAGCTGATTTGGTCAAACAACTAAAAACGAGTGCAATGTTGTTGTTTTTTTGTTTGTTTGTTTTTTGTTTGTTTTTTTGAGATTCAGGGCCAAAGAGGAAATTATTTTATACCCAATCAAGAGCAAGAAATCAGTAAGACAGTGTTAGTGGGAAACTAAATCAATAAACATGGCTAGATATAGGGCTCTGTACAACAGTTTGACTCACAGACTGTCAAATGAAGCCAGAAAAAGAGAGCCTGTGATTTTTAAGTATTCAAGACAAGTGTATAAGCGTATAACCCACTGTATATCTAGATATATTTCCCATGGTATTTTAAATTCCACAGTATTCATGAATCCATGTGTTGTTATTGACATGGAAACTATAAACAGTATGCAAATATGAAACTTCCTCCATACTGTGAAAACTGAAGAACCGTGGCTCAAAGTTGTCAAGTCATACCCATGAACAGCTTCAGTGTCTTAAGTGAGATATATTTTATGGTAATGCTCTCTGTTTCAAACCAGAAAATGCACTGTGATGCCCTCAAACTTATGTTGTATATTATCAGTCATCCTTTTCAAATCGTTTGTTTCATTGTCTGGAGCTGTAAACATTTGTCTTGTTTCTGGTAATGGAAGAGATTGTGTTAAAATTTTAATAATATACACCAAACTTTGTTGAAGCACAGGAGTAAAACATTTTAATTCAGTTGTTTGGAATTTCCCTTTCAACAGTGAAAACAGTGCTGATATTCTTGTTGGTTTGCTATGTAAATGTGAAGATTTACTGGGTCCTCTAAACACTGGATTAGGTAGTGCAGACTAAGGAGCCTGCAAAGGCATTGTTGGTGCTGCCTGCGTAAGTGTTTCGAAACTTCAGACTGCTCTTTTGTCTTAAGCATAGCGATGCAAATGCACAACAACTCTCAACTTGCCTATTGATGTATGGGTAAATAATTTCTTGAGTGACACATTGCGGTTATTGTAGGTCCCATGTTTTTGTCAAACATTTAGCAATATGTAAATTAATTTACTGATAATGATGTAAAGGAAATTTTGGTTGATTCACTTGAAAACCCCTGCCTAATTAGGTGTCCATTACTAGGTAATAGTCACTGCTCGCAGTAAGATAGATTTAGCAAATCAAAAAGCTACAGTTACTCTTGTTTTGCCATGCAGCCCATAATAATTCTATGGAAATCCCCAAATATTGATCCAAGGATGGTGATGTCATGTTGACTTTATTTTATTTTGCTAATATTTTTCTTTGACTACTAATTATTCAGTATGACTGCTGCTCTCTAATCCCACAAAGCTCTAGTTGCTGTTGTCTAATTTTTATTCTAATTCCATGGCATCTTTGTCCTCCCAGCAGCTCCAGCAGAGCAGTACCTGCAGGAGAAGCTTCCAGACGAGGTGGTGCTGAAGATCTTCTCCTATCTGTTGGAGCAGGACCTTTGCCGCGCTGCATGTGTGTGCAAGCGCTTCAGTGAGCTGGCCAATGACCCCATCCTCTGGTGAGACTTGGTGGTGTTAGGACTGTGTTCATCAAGGCTCAGTGTTTAGTTTCCACTCAGCTGGAAATCCTTCAAAGTGCTTAGATTTTGGTTAGGTATTTTTAAGGTCAGAAAAGTGTTTAAATTGACTCCGTTGTTAGAGCAGCTTGATTTTGGGAACATAAGCACTGGCACAGTTGGAAATTGTCGCTATAATAAAATCACTGCTTTGCAGTGATGTATCATTTTATGGTACTCCTGCAGTAGTGTCTCAGTTTTTAAGTGCTCTATGTTAATCTTGGTGCTGTCTGTATAAGGTCTAACAGCTGCTTTTTGTAGCTCAATAAATGCTTCATGTCATTATTCTTTTGGCAGCTGGGATAACAATCCAGTAGTTATAAACTACTTGTTTACAACTTCTTGCGATATGATTAGTGGTGCCTCTCATTTGAGATTGTTGGAGTTGTTTTTGGTGAGTTTGAAGACGCAAGAGAGAACTTTGCTTTTTCAGCTTTCCTCTGTAACTTTAGTTTTACAGTAAAAGCAAGATTACATCTCAGTTTGTTTGTCTAGGATAACAAAAAGTCATGGACTTGTTCTGGTCCTTGATATAAAATGCTGCACATGCTGTTTGGGACTAAATGCAAGCTCTTGATTTATGCTTGCAATACAAACATTGTAGATGAAAAGTCTCTTCTCAAATGATCAGTAAGGTACTTGTCAAAAAATTAATTTATGACTTTAATCTGTGTCATCCGCTGTTATGGAGATTAAGGAGTATCCTGCATTATATAGATTCCATCTGTAGTCTGTGCTAAATTGAATCCTCACGAAAACAAATGTAGCTTGTCAGAATGTAACTACAGTTCTATGAATTGTGAATGACTGCCAGAAGCATTGTTTACAAGAATAGTTCTCCTGAAAATGAAAATTCAGTTTTTATCTTCTCATCCCCATGTCATTTAAAACTCCATTGAACTTCATAGCACCACTTAACACACCGCGAGTTAGTTAGAGATTATACACTCAAAATTACCTTTTGTATGTACTTGAGGAGGGACACTAATCTGCCTTCATACTTGTTCTTTGGCTTTCTTGATATTCCGAATAGTAGCTGACTGAATCAAACCGTGGTTCAATGAGCGAGGTCTCAACAAAACTGTGGATTTGGAGCATCATCACACCCCTGTTATTTACTGTTAGAATTACTGTTAAAATTGGCTAAATGTGTTTCCCCAGTGGGACTTAATAAAGTAAATCATTCATTCAACTAACTATTTTAAGTTAACTGAGCCACGTTATTACAGCACTAAAAAGCATAAAATGTCCATAAAAAAAACAACCCCCACCCAAAACAACAAAAAAACAAAACAAAAAAAAAAACAGTCTGTGTAGCTATGAGGAACAGGGGTGTTTTTTCTTGCCTGTGTTGCAAAATGGCACACATCTATAGTGACCCATTTTGCTGTACGTTTTGACCACAAAGCTGGCGGTAGCAACAGAGTATAGAAACGTGGGTAAGAGGGGGAAAAAAAATAAAGTCATGAACTCTGGAGGACAGAAGACAAAGCACCATCACATAACCAGTCGTGAGGCTGCAGGCGTCTAACCCTGACTACTGATGTTGCTAACTGCCCAGCTGACCTGCTGAATCTGTGTGTTGAAGTCTGCAAGAAGATAAAAAAAGATCAGGTTCCCTGATGGCAAACATGACAAAGATGCCCTGCCCTACGTCATCAGCTGTCATGCTTGACTTTGTTTTTAGAATTTCTCAACCCTACGTGTGTGGGATGATATTATCCAAACTAAACACTGCCTCTGGCAGTCAGGAAGAATTAAGAAGAGCTTCAGTAATTTTTTTGTACCTGAATATTGCGTGTAGATGTACAGAACTTTATATTTTACCTACAAATGTGTAGCTGCCTTTAATACACCTTTAAAAGTACAAAAAACTTTTGAGAAAGTTTCTTTCAGCAGGCCAGTTGGAATAGCCCATATTATACATAGTTACACATATTATACATAGTTACACATAGTTATGTGTCTTAACATGCTGTTTTGTGGTACAGTTCCTATTTCAAGGTAAAGGGTATTTTTGCCACAAGAAAAAGAGTATTGATATATGTGAATTTACGGGCACTGCGTAATGGCGCAAAAGCTCCAAAACCCCTCTTAAAAATGCTAGAAATGTCTTTTACTTTTGAAAACTTCTTGAACCAGAAAGGTTCAGTGGGTAGATTTAATTTTCTGCTATTCAGTCATTATGCTTTTTTATACATGACCCAGACCAAACAACTTGTAACCTTTCTCTTAGTTAATTGGCCAAGATCTTCTGTATTGGGAACCCTGCAATAAAAGAGATAAGAATAATCTTAAAGTTGCTGTACCTTTTGTATTTCAGGAAGAGGCTATACATGGAGGTTTTTGAATACACACGGCCCATGATGCATCCTGAGGCAGGGAAGTTCTTCCAGATAAACCCAGAAGAGTATGAACAGCCAAACCCATGGAAGGAAAGCTTTCAGCAGCTGGTATGAAACTTGTACTGTGCCTACTAATTTACTACTGCTAAATAAGACATTTTAGTCAGTGACCCCAGTAATGTTGTCTTTTTAGCCTTAAGATCTAGCATTTTTGCTATTTTCCTTCAGCTGTCGTTGTCATTTATTCAGCATCGTATTGGACCAGTGAAAAAGTAATCGTTTTGGATCATCTGAGTGTGAAGCAAATGAAACAGTGGCACACAGCTGACGGGACATTGCAGTGCCCTTGACAGACACCATGGCCTCCATGTTAGCAATGCAGTAGCGTTTACTTCACACTAGAGGTGGCAAATGAGGCTTTCCGAGGCTTCAACCCCAAATGAAGGAGGTGTGCCAGGCATCTGATGCAATCCAGTTCATTTACATGCTTCCCCTGGTTCCTTCAATGCGTTCTTCTTAAGTAGTCCATGTTAATAATATGCTGCCTGTTAACTGTCCGAGGTGGAATAATATGCTGTCTAATGTTTAACAAACCTGAGAGGGATCAGTAGGGTATATTCTGTGTCACAGCTGTTTTTTTAGTATAATACACGAGTTCAACTGACACATTGTTGATGTTGTTTTAAATTAGTTGGTATCATTTATGTGTCTGAAATATCATCCTAGCCACAGGATTTCAATGTTTGGATACCAAGCTTACTGCATCTTTTTTAAGAAAAATATATTGGATGGTTGAGGTATACGTGGAATGCAAACATTAAGCATAAATTGACGCTAAATACAGAAATTGTGTTTGTTCAGGATGGTATTTATACTGAGCTGAAAGGTGGCTCAGAGCAGACATAAACTAGACCCTCTTTGCTAGCTTTTAATCTTGACACTGAAATTTTTGTTGCATAAGAGGTGCTTCTTTGCAGCCTTAAATCCTCTGTGTACAGATGGTTAATGTCATGTTAAAGGGCAGCACCACAGGCCATAATGTTGACATTCAGTATGCAGGGTTTAGAGGTGAACTATGTGTTTAAATTGTATTCCCCAGTGATACATTGACCTTTGGGGGCTGTGTTCTCTGCACAAAAATATTTCAGCCATGATGCTAGTGATGGCTTTGCACCCCCGTCTCATTCAAGATCTAATGTCACACCAAGATTTTGATTTGGCAAAATGTTGCCTACGAATTACTCTGCTGTCTTGTTTTTGTGTATAAATAATTTGTCATTTATATTTCTTTACAGTATAAAGGGGCACATGTTAAGCCAGGCTTTGCAGAACACTTCTACAGCAATCCTGCCAGATATAAAGGGAGGGAGAACATGCTTGTAAGTGAATTGTTTGTGGGATTTCTTAGTTTGTTTGAGTTTTAATTCTCCAGAGTCATTCAGCTAACTTCTCATGTTTTGTTTAGTACTATGACACCATTGAGGATGCTCTTGGAGGGGGTCAGGAGGCCCACTTTGATGGACTGATATTCGTCCACTCTGGTATTTACACAGACGAATGGATCTACATTGAGTCGCCTATTACGATGATCGGAGCCGGTATGTGTGCCTTAAGTTCCTGTCCAGCTTTCCTTGAGTATGTGGTTAATTCAGTCTCCAGTGTAAACCTTTACGTTTATTTTGTAGCTCCTGGAAAAGTCGCCGACAAAGTGGTCATTGAGAATACCAGGGATTCAACATTTGTATTCATGGAAGGCTCAGAAGATGCCTATGTTGGATATATGACCATAAGGGTGAGATGACCAGCTATCTCTCTTTTGTTGGTGTAATAGCCCATAAGCATATCCTGCTGTTTTTGAATGATCTTTATTGTTTGCCTGCACATCCACCCACTGTGGGGAAAAGTTATTGGTAGTTGTAGTCATAATTACTGTTGTCACAATTATTAATAAGTGCTGTTGTGTCTCCTGCAGTTCAATCCTGATGATAAGTCCGCCCAGCACCACAATGCACATCACTGCTTAGAGATTACAGTCAACTGCAGCCCCATCATCGACCACTGCATCATACGCAGCACTTGCACGGGTAAAGCTGCCCTCCTTTGTTCTACTGCATCTTGGCAGAGCTGTAATCTGTGCTCTGACTGTTAAAACTGTCAGTGCTAATTGTGATGTTTTCCATCAGAATGCAGTGAGAGTGCTGTATATTTTGTGTATTGATAATGTGGTTGTTTTCTGTCTGTTCCAGTTGGGTCAGCTGTCTGTGTGAGTGGCCAGGGCGCTTGTCCCACAATCAAGCATTGCAACATCAGTGACTGTGAAAATGTTGGCCTTTACATCACTGACCATGCACAGGTAACATAAATCTGCTTTTTGATATCATCTCCTATTGCAGTTATATATTGCATTAGCATTTGAGATATGTCTGCATTTGAATTATTTCAACACCTCTCTCAACTTAGCTTGTGCACATGTAAAAGAAAAGAAGTGATTAAATCAAACAAATTTTTGAAAATCAATTTGAAGAAGTGGACATGCATTTGATGAGAAATTATTTGAATGAACACAAACTGCCTGCTTGTAGATCTGTTTTGGCATGTTACCCCCATGGCCACTTTATAATCAAAGTAAATTTATAGTTAAATAACTAAAATCCAGTTCTGGCTTGCTTGTCATTAAAAATAACATCATATCTCTGACATGAATACCGTACATTTTCAGGGAATCTATGAAGACAATGAGATCTCCAACAATGCGCTGGCGGGGATTTGGGTGAAAAACCATGGCAACCCAATTATCAGACGAAATCACATCCACCATGGCAGAGATGTGGGTGTTTTTACATTTGACCATGGCATGGTAAGCTAAAACTCTCTGGTGTCTGTCTCTGCTGTTTTTGTCCAAATATCTGATGTTGGCTCTCTACAGGCAGCTGGAGTATTGGCAGCAAATTCAGGTTAAACCTTTGAAGTGATATTTCACTTATGGTTCAACATTTGTAATTTTTGGCACACAAGTCTTATATGACTTTGTGAACAGTCGACCACGGATACTGGCTGACCTGCTTATCCATAGGGACGATTCTTGCTGTCTTTCTTTTAGCTGTTTGTCAGAATGAAAATCTTATTCAGTAGTGTTTTTAAGAAGTTATTTTGCTTCATTGCAATGACTGATGAAAGGAGTCTGAGAAAATAGTTTGGTTGCTGGCAGATATTACTTTCCAAAGGCGTCAGAGGTTGACTCCCAAGGTGAATATTTTTAGTGTAGAAAAATTAAATACCAGTGTAAAGACCCTTCAGAGTTTCTGTGAACGTTTACAGGTATTCTTCAACCACATTATGACATCCATGCCCCTTAACCACATTGATACCAAGTTTTGTCATGCATTGGTAAACACATTAGGGAAAAACTACAGGGGCATCAGCAGATTTTTTGATGCACGTTTGTGAAACTTTGTGGCCTGTTTTGCTTTTAAACCATGTGCAACGTGTTTTTGCATGCCACTGTTCACCTTGAAGACACTGCTCCTCTTAGCTGCATTTTGGTAGAAGATGATTGTCCTCTCTTTTGTCCTTTTGCAGGGTTACTTTGAGAGCTGCAACATCCACAGAAACCGTATAGCAGGCTTTGAGGTGAAGGCGTACGCCAATCCAACGGTGGTTCGCTGTGAGATCCATCATGGCCAGACAGGAGGCATCTATGTGCATGAAAAGGGCCGCGGCCAGTTCATCGAAAACAAGATCTATGCAAACAACTTTGCTGGAGTATGGATCACCTCTAACAGTGACCCCACAATAAGGTCAGCGTGGCCTGGTTGTCACAGGCCAAGCAGGAGTTATTGAATTGAAGGCTAGCTGGTGTGCAAATGTATCTGGTTCTGATTTTTTTCTGTTTAATTCAAACACAGGGGCAATGCCATTTTTAATGGCAACCAAGGTGGAGTTTATATTTTTGGTGATGGCAGAGGCCTCATTGAAGGAAACGACATCTACGGTAATGCCCTGGCAGGAATCCAGATCAGGACGAACAGCTGTCCTATTGTCAGACACAACAAAATCCATGATGGCCAGCATGGAGGCATATATGTGGTGAATATATACTCTATTTAAAGCATATACACACACCATACCCTTGACATAAGCTATGACAGTAGTCAGTTTCAAGGGTAAATTGTATATTATGTTGTGTATTTTGTCACTGTAATATTGTAATTCATAACTGTTTATATCACAGTAAAGCATTTTTCAGTTTTGTTCATTCACATGCTATAATTTGAATCCATTGTGGTGACACGTGATTTGTGTATCATGCCAGCATGAAAAGGGACAAGGTGTGATCGAGGAGAACGAGGTGTACAGCAACACGCTGGCAGGAGTGTGGGTGACGACAGGCAGCACGCCCGTACTGAGGAGGAACAGGATACACAGCGGGAAGCAGGTATGCACTTCAATTAAGAGGCTAATAACAAGCATGATGATGAGAAATGAAAACAATAATAATCACACAACTATCAGATTCCTGGTCACAAGAACAGAAATTGTTTTTTGCCACACTTGTCTATCATGAACCAGTGTGAAATGACATTGAACCAGCTTAAAAGCTTAACTTAATACCATGCATATCTTCAGTGGGAGTGACAGTGAGTCTCCATACATTTATAAATATCCAGGTGACACACTGTATTTACTCTTGGCTTTAATATGCACATTACATGTTGAATGAAATACTTCTTGAAGTGGATTATCTTTTTTCAAACACTGTCTTCAGTGAATCATGGGCACATTAACACCTACACTCACTTTCTATACAGATACAAACCAAATTCATACCATGGATGTTAATACCATAACATAAAGGGAACCTAAACATGTTTTTTGATCATTTAAACAGGTTGGGGTCTACTTCTATGACAATGGCCATGGAGTGCTGGAAGACAATGACATCTACAATCACATGTACTCTGGAGTTCAAATTAGGTTTGTGAAAAATGAGAATGATACAAAAATATTTTCAATGTTAGGCATAACTAAAATGAGTGAACCTGTCACAGTAAAGTCAGACTTAGTTTTTATTCTGTTGATGTAAAGATGGAAGGGCAGGTTAAGGAAGTAACTTTCAGCATCTGCAAAAACAATTAAGTGTCCTCGTGTGTCCTTGTTTGACAGAACTGGCAGCAATCCCAAAATCAGACGGAATAAGATCTGGGGAGGCCAGAATGGCGGCATTTTGGTTTACAACTCGGGTAAGAAACAGACTTTATATGTACTCTCATCTACAGTGATACTTATCTCCTCCTTGTTACCTCCTAATATGTCTCAGTAAACGTTGTCAACAGTATTTTCCTCTTTTCCCCGATGCTAAAACATGAATTCTTGTTTTCCAGGCTTAGGCTTTATTGAGGACAATGAGATCTTTGACAATGCCATGGCGGGAGTGTGGATCAAGACAGACAGCAACCCCACACTGCGGAGGAACAAAATCCATGACGGGAGAGACGGAGGGATCTGTATATTCAATGGAGGAAGAGGTAACGCATATTGTACTGAGTTGTGTTCATAATAGACTTTAGACAGGAATTTTTTTGAGTTGGGGCTAATGTGTGAACTGGTAACTTTGTGTTTGGTTGTGTTGTGTTCATAACATAATGTACTTGGAATTTTTTTCTGCATACACTTCTCAAGAACATAAAACCCATTTTAAGTATCCTGCCAATGATGGGTCACATGAAAAGTGGGAGGATACTCACCGCAAACTTCTTTGACACAATAAGCTTCAGAAAAGTAACAGCTGTCCGGAATGAATCAGCTAGAAAAACAACAAAAATCAGGTTGAAATCCCAGTCTTAAGTTTTCCGGTGGTTTGAGTTGCTGCATTTCCTTTGCGGGGTCTATGGAAGTTGGTTGCAAGTAAATCCTTTCGTTGTGTTTGGTTCATAAGCCTTTCTCGGCTTAATCCAAGAACGTCTCAAGCACAACAAACTTCAAAGCACATACAAATAATACAAGTAATTTATCTCCTTCAACCAAAAGGCTATTTGGCTCCAAATGCAGCCCAGACTCGTTTGACTTATCAGCTTCGTTCTCAAAGACAGAACATGACACATAATAAATTGTCTGTTATGCTTTGTCTTTGTAGACTACTTGAACAGTGTCTTTTATATTTGTTTCATCATTTTCGATACAACGACTTCCTAGCACGAGTGTTTATGGTTGACAAAGTCTTGTGTGTGTTTTCAGGTTTGCTAGAGGAAAATGACATCTTCAGAAATGCCCAGGCAGGAGTCCTCATTAGCACCAACAGTCATCCCATACTGCGGAAAAACAGGATATTTGATGGTTTCGCTGCAGGTGGGCAGTCTGTAATTATTTGACTTTGAAACTAATGAGATGTTTTAATCTAATTACTCAGGCTTTCTGACAGTCGTACCAAGATGTCAGCGTAAACAAACTGCCCTGGCTAATGAGGTACATCTTTGTAATGGAACTAGGGACTCTCTGTACATGATGTTCTTTTTTTGTGCATCTGTTGTTTCTACTAGGTATCGAGATTACTAATCATGCCACAGCGACCCTAGAGGGCAATCAGATTTTCAACAACCGCTTTGGAGGGTTGTTTCTTGCATCTGGTGTCAATGTTACAATGAAAGGTACTATATTTTGGCATGCATTTCTTTGACAAACTCTGACGTGTCCTCTCCAAATCCAAAATGGAAGTGGTCCAACCATTGTTTACTAAACCAAACAATTGCTGCGATTTCCCCTTCAGATAACAAAATAATGAACAATCAAGATGCCATTGAAAAGGCTGTAAGCAGAGGTCAGTGCCTGTACAAGATTTCAAGTTACACCAGCTACCCAATGCACGATTTTTACAGGTAATCAATCTCTGTATATTCTCATTATTAAGCTACAATGTCCTCAACTTATTTTAGCACTCATATTTGTTTTATAATCTTGACTCACACACATTTTGTCTGTGCCCACAGGTGTCATACCTGTAACACAACAGACCGCAACGCCATCTGTGTGAACTGCATCAAGAAGTGCCACCAAGGACACGATGTGGAGTTCATCAGACATGATAGGTCAGTCTTATCAAATCCGCACACCCTAATCATTTACCAAAGTTCAGAGATCATATGTAGAAAATATCTCAATCATGGCTTCCTGTTCTTGGTTCAGCTGAGTTCAACTACAACTTTTAATTTGTTTCACCCCCCCTGCAGGTTTTTCTGTGACTGTGGTGCTGGGACACTGTCAAATCCTTGCACATTAGCTGGAGAGCCGACTCACGACACAGACACACTGTATGATTCTGCTCCCCCTATAGAGTCTAATACACTGCAGCACAACTGAGCTTGGGACCCAAGGTCCTTTTTGTGCTTCAGCAGTGATGGACACAGACACTTTCTTTATTAAGTTCTGCATTGGAGGAAGAAATCCAAACTTTAAATTACAGATTCACTTTGACAGAGCATATAAAATGACTTTTTAAAAAAAGACTTGGACATGAATATGCTGAAAGGAGACATATTTAAAAAAAAAAAAAAAAAAAAAAAAAAAAAAAAAAAAAAAGATGAAATTGCTTTTTCATCACTCAAGTCCACAGTATTCACAAAGAGGTTATGAAATATTATTTGTTTTGGAAAGGGGAACACATCAGGAGTGTCCCTTTTTACCATTTTGATTTGTCACAGTGCTTGAGACCTTTGCTGAGACAATACATACAATGTAGCACACACGTTGTATCCCTTTATGCTGATGATATGCCGCTTTATATTTATAATGCTAAATCAGT
>OMKZ01056139.1:18158-28599 GCA_900302535.1 Neoniphon sammara
AAAAAAAAAAAAAAAAAAAAAAAAAAAAAGGAAAAAAAAGTTCTGCTATGGATGCCTCGCTTTTTTTCTTTTCCTGCAATTAATTGACAAAAAAAGGTGACATCAGTGGGACAGAGCAGAAGAGCATAAAGCAGTTGACTCAGGGTTTGGGGGTTTGCTGGGCTGGTCAGGTAAGTGAAGCTGTGGAGAGATGGACAAGAGCCAGCAGGGCTCATCTGCCTTTGAGAAGGGGGTGAATGATACTGCAGTCATGTACAGACCCATGGTGGACAGATGCCCAGTCAGAGGCTTGACGTCATGTGGAGGCAAAGGCCCCGATACAACGATGATTCCATCACTGGGCAACCGATGCACTCGTATAATGTGTACGGGGAAAATAACCTAGCACTTCAACTTTTTTTTCCCTCAAGACAACTGTTGAGATTTGATTTTAATGCTTTTTGTGTAGTTTTGTATTTTCATGCAAAAATCTTACTGTACTTGAATGTCTTTTTATTTTATTAAATGTGTTTTTTTGTTTGTTTTTTTGTTATTACACCCTTGCTGTAATTGTACTCATGTCGCAGTATCTAACTTCTTTCTGTGAAAGAGAACAGAGAAAAGAGAGGAAACACTAAACATTTTCTCCAGCAATGTTGACTCATTTACATTTGCAATAGACGAAATATTGAATATTTTAAAATGTGCTTTCACAAGACTTGCTTTGAACTTAAATGTTTTTTCTTTACAAGCAAACTGAAAATGAACAGTAGTGTTTAACTCAGTACATCTTTGTTTTTGTATACTGTGTACCTTTGTTAATGGTTTTGGCTTACCAAGGAAGACTTCACCTACATGAAGTTCTAATGAGGACTTGGACTGACGTGATGGATCGATCATATTTACTCAAAGCTGGAGTAATGTGACAAATCAGGGTTGTAATTTGAGATCAACCAGTGGCATTCAGTGGAGGTGACAGATAAGCATTAATGAAATGGTGGCACATTTCAGAAAGGGAGTGCTCTAATTACAACAGTTAGCCTCATCACTCACTAGCCAGACACACAAAAAAAATTTGATCATCACAGAGCATCTGTAATACAACTGTTTCATGTCACTAAAAAGTTATTACAGGAGATGGGGCTGTGTGGTACATTTGTGCCTAATCACCTCAAAAGAGTGAATCATATGATCCATATATTTGGTCTGGTATAACAAAAATGAGTAAGTTTTCATAAGCCTTTTTTTTTTCATTAAATGGCCTCTCAAACCACAGTCAAGACAAGTGCTGCTCCTTAATTTGTTAAAACGTACAAAGTTACTATCCAGATGACTGTTGAGATCACAAAATCTTTTGTTTTGCTTAGACATGGTTAGAAATGGAAGAGACAAGTCTTGTGAAAGCATCACTGACAGTTGCCCATTATTTTGATGACGTGAAACTTCCTTGTTTGCCAACGTTGCTGGAGAATTTCAAAGGCTTTTACTCTACTGAAGCTGAGACAAGTATCTATACAGCACTATATGGTTTCATCGCCCCCCTCCCCCCATTCATGTGTACTGGTGATTGTGGGTTCTCATACAGACTGAAATGTATGCATGTATCATAACATCTAGACTTAATATATTGTGAAGTATTCAATAACCATTATGTAGGCGCTAGCGTGAATTAAAAGGGTTTAATTTCCTAGATGAGAAATTGTCATTTTTTTAAAAATAAACTTTATTAGATCATTACAATAGTGTTTTTATTTTAATGCTGACAATGAACTACAAAAAATAAGCTGATACAAACAAGAACAGAATGTGTTTACAGGTTGTTAATCATCTGAACGAGAGAAGCAAAGTGTGCTTTGCCCAGTGTGGGGTCTTCAGAAAACTGGCAGAGCTTCCTGTGAATGGGAAGGAAAGAGAATAGCAAGCAACATTTAATTCAGCAACTGCACAGTAAACTTTGTCGATGCAACATTAACACTGTTAAATCCAAAACTGAAATCCTTGCTTTGGACATGTTTCCAGTAACATGAATGGTCACAAAAGGTCTGAACTGTGATGTTAATACGTACTTGAAGACTCTGAGGCTGATGGTGCTCTTCTCAAACTCCCTGGCCTTTCTGTGTCCTGATTGGATGACCTCCTCTGGCAGGCTGGCGAGCCGAGCGGCGTTGAAGCCATAGCTCTTTGGACAAGCTCCAGCAATGAACTTGTAGAGGAAGGTGATGGTCTCTTGACTTGGATCCTCACATTCGTTCTCCACCATGCATGCCTAAGACAGACAAATTATGAGCATGGTTACATTTGTGCAAATACCAGTTATATGTTATACCAGTTATATGGACACTACACAAAATGCACATGCGCAGAATTCACTCGTATGGTCGGACTGCAGTGAAAATAAACTGTACTGCCTTACAATGCTAAATACCACTGACTGTGACAGGTGAAACTGAGAAATAAGTGGGGGCTGAACAAGAAATTACAATATGGCCAATTACAATATCCAAATTGCTGGAGGTTGCAATTTTTTGATAAAGGTGTCAAAATACCATTTTAAATTAAGTATTGTGGTGTTGCAGAGATGCCCTGGCTTATGTATTGTATGCTCCAGATGTAAGAAGACGTTTGTTGGGTACATATCAGCAAAAATCGCTTTTTTTAAACCCCAATGAAAAAGAAAATTGTTATGCAAAACTTCATTCTCAGTATAAGTCTCAAAATAAAAGCAATAGGACTTTTTTAACCACATTCTTCAGCCCTACTTAAGATAAATCTGCCTCAAAAAAAACAAAAAAAAAAAAAAACCACCTCTAACATCACAAGAGAAGACATTTTGAGGTTATTGTGGCCTTTGGCTTTAAAAACATGAAACCAGTTACTGCTGTGTATGTTTGCATGACAGTCTATTCACACATCATATGTGGCATGCATGTTCTCACCATGTGGCCCAGCCGCACAGCAGGGTTGTTGGCATAGTCCTCCACCAGCGAGTGGTAATGCGTAGAGAAGAGGGTGCGACAGCCGATCTTCTCAGCGAGCTCCTTCACGACAGCGCTGGCAATTGCTGTGCCATCATATGTGGCTGTGCCCCTTCCTGCATAGAGGGGTTAAAACTGAATCTCATTTCACCCCAGTAACTAGAAGTTACTGTGTTTACACTCATAAGATGTTACCGTAGCCATGAAAAAAAGCCTTATTGCATTACCACTGCAGCAAAGAGTTACCTAGTTCATCCAGAAGCACAAGTGAGTGTTTGGTCCCATGGTGCAGGATACTGGCAGTCTCACTCAGCTCCACAAAGAAGGTACTCTCCCCTGGATAAGACATATTGGGTAATATCAGCTTAACCCCTTAGTGGTTGCTCAGTACATTTCCACAATTAGGGATGGGCGATATATTACATTGACACTGTGTTACAAGACCAGGTATTGTGGGATTTTGGACACCATGATATGGTTTTGGGATGCCTAAAGTTGCCTTTTCCTGATTTTACAGGCTGCGTTACAGTAAATGAATGCAAATTCCTGCACTTATCAGACTTCTATTATTTGCTTCTAGCAGATGGATCATCATATTCACACTGCTTTTGACTCAAAAATGTATGTAAATAACTTAAGGAAGCATCAGATGTCAACACTACAATGTCATTACACTATCAATATCTAGGTATTTGGTAAAGGATAATGTAATATTTGATTTTGTCCATATCGCCCAGCTCCACCCTCCATGCATGTGTGAGGTATTTGGGATTTTACCAGCCATAATGCGGTCTGAGGCTCCCAGCCGGGTGAAAACCCTGTCCACCGGTGTGAGGCGCAGGCTTTCAGCAGGAATGTAGCAACCCAGCTGAGCCAGGATGACGATGAGTCCACACTGCACAGAGCAGAAAGGAAAGTATGTTATCTCCATACCACATGGGTCAAGTGGAAATTCAAATGGAACTGCATTGTTCATGTGGATGTGAAAATTAAATGATTGACAGCATGACATCTACTTCGATCAGTTTTTGTAGTTTTATGTTCAATACCAAAAAATGTTGTGCAATGACCATTTATCCATAAATGACAGACCTGTCTCATGAGGGTGGACTTTCCACCCATGTTGGGCCCTGTGACGAGGACACAGGAGGCGTGCCCGTCTCCCTGATCCTCTTCACTGCTACCAGGACAGCCAATGAAGATGTCATTAGGAATGAAGTCGTCTCCAAAGAAAGTCTTGGTGACACATGGGTGACGGGATCCAGTGAGGTCCAGGAAGGGTGTTGATTGGTCATTTCCCTCAGGGAGCAGCACCTGTGGCCTGGCCATCGGGCCATCTCCTCCCTGACTGTAGCGTGAGAGGCTCAGCAGCACATCTGAAACAAAGATATGACAACTGCATTTGTTATAACTATTAAGCAGATTTAAGTACTGTACCAATTAAACTTTTAAAACTTTGAGGTGTCCTTTAACACCCACAATATATCTTTAACTTCCTGCTCTCAAAACATTACAAAACATCAATATTTAATAAGTGGCTATTGCAGTGCAGTTCTGCTGGCTGTAAAACAAAACAAACCATAATCCCCAGCTGAGAAATAGCCCAGTGCTAGAGAAACACATTATAGGCACATTACGTTACTGCAGCAAAGATCAGTAATTACCTATGTAATTATTTCTCTCTCTGCTAGGAGCAAACTTCAGTGCATCACACTTTTCATAACGGTGGGGGGAAAAAAATCAAACTAATCATCTAAAACTACAGGTTTTATGTAGAGTAATTACTCAGTGACACCAAGATTTGTAGAAGCAGTAACTGACTGGCTTGTTTTGCCAAATTAAATACATATTATGCACGTCTATCAACATCTGCAGGAAATGTATTCAGAGCAGCAGACACCTGCAACCCAAATTCTTTTTCACAAGCCAAATAAAGCATAAAAACTCTCAGTAGTGTTTTTCCTTTATTAAGAGCAAAGGAAATTGCCTTCTGTGTACCAGATAAAAATCACTCTCTAGTTGTTTTCTACTATAATGATTAAATTAGTCACTGTTGACAAATTTGGTTAATGTTTGCTGTTAAAGAAGCCTGAATGAATTCCGACTGACAAGCTCAATAAATTTCTAATTACCAAGCACAGCCATGCACTCCACACCAGTCTGCCAGTCTCTGTAGTTCTTGTCAAAGTTGTAGAAGAGCCTCCTCATGCAGTCTTTAAGGGCACCGTCTCTCTTCTCCTCAAAGCTTTGCAGCTCTGAGAAAAGGCGCTCAATTTCTCTGGTCACATAACGCTTCCAGCCCTTCTTTGTAGACTTCACCTCATACTCCTCTGGGATATTCCTCTCTGAAACGCTCTCTGGCACCTCCATCTGGTAGCGGTTTCGCCCAGTGCCCCAGTAGGCCAAGCTCTTACAGCCGAGCCTCTTCTTCTGCCTGTCCAGATACTCTTGCAGCTCTCTTTCACAGCTCTTGATTCCACTCAGAGCCTGGTCGTACTCTGGGTCAAAGCCAGCCTTGGGGGTTATGACGCCTGTAGTCCGGGCTTTCTCATGGTCAAAGGCTGTTTCCCAGCGCTTGAGCTCAGAAGAGAGGTCGGGGAAGAGGCCATCCTTGTTATTCGTTTTCAGATTGACCACCTGGCAGAGCAAAGTGGAACGAAATTCCCCTGAAACCGGACTGAGGATAGAAATGATTTCCTGCATAGTTTTGAAGCCTTCCAGTGCTGAGAGGAAGTCTGCTATCTTGCGTTTGCTGTAGGTGAGCTCCTCATAGAGGACCGCTCTGCTGTCTGGGTGGTTCTGGTCCTTCAGAGGAGTGCCCATGCTGTGGATCTTACTCAGGAGACGCTCCAGATCTGGGAGCTTCTTCAGCAGTTCTGAAACCTCAGTAGCCTGGGCTTGAGCACCCATTATATCTTCAACTGCATCCAATCTGTCTCCAATGGATGTGGGGTTGCAGAGAGGAGCACACAGCCACTGCTTGAGGAGCCGTTTGCCAAATGGGGTAGAGCAGGTGTCCAGACGCTCTAACAGCGTCCCCTCCGTTCCTCCAGACCCATTCTGAAGGATTTCTAGATTTGCAAGTGTGACTCCATCCAGGACCATGCGTTGACGAGTCTTGGCAAAAAAGCTAGCAGGGCCGGCTGCTTTCTCCATCTCAATATCGACAGGGATGTACTCTTCAAAGTTGGCCATGGAGAGCAGCTCCTGGTCCACCAGGCACTTCTTCAGGTAGAAAATGCACCCACCCAACGCTGAGAGTGCCAGCTCATAGCTCTCCTTGGGGGTGAGGCAGAGTGAGTCACTCTCAGAAGTCATCTTTTTCAAGACCGAGGGAAGAACATTGCTGCCTGTCTCCTGATCATTCCCACCACTCTCTTTGAAGTAATCTTCTTCTGCCAAGGTTTTAAGAGTCTTCTGGGCATCCCAAAACTGAGTGCCTGCATTAAGCCCTTCCTGCATGGCAGAAGTCAGACAGGACTTGAGTATTTTGCGTGTTTCAACAGATGGGTTCCCCTTTTCAAAGAGCACCTGGGCAGGGGCAAAGTGTGCCACCAGGGTGCGCAGACGTGAGCAGTGACGGTCATCTTGGAACTGACCTACATGGAAAAACCCCACAGAGGTATCAACAAAGGCGACACCGTATGTACGGCAGCGACCTGAGCTTTCCTCTTCAGCCTTCTCCTTTAAACTCAGCAAGAACTTGCTGTGACTCTCTGAGGGAGCACCATCCAACACGCTGTAGGTCTGGGTGCCTCGTGTGATTATCCTGCACACCTCTCTCTTCACCACACGGTCGAACTTAGTGGGCTTCACCATGGTCTTACAGCGCGCTTCCATCATCTCTGGGGTCTCTGTCTGCTCCACCCGAGCCACCTTGTAGCCTTTCTGGACCAGTACGTCTGAAAAACGTCCAAAGCCAATCTCTGGGAAGCCTGAGTGTGCCCAGGCCCCCTTCATAAAGGTCAGACCCAGCTCATTGACTCCAATCACAGCATCCATGTGGTAGAGCTCGTAAAACTTCCCCACCTTATAGAAGAGCACAGTATCAAACATCTCAGATTTGAGCTGCCACCATCGCCGCATACCAGGAGTGGTTTTGTTTAGGAAATCTTCTGGCACATAAAGGGTAGTAGGGTCATATTCATCCTCTGTCTGCCGCCGCCTCCGTTTATCTTTCCTCTTGCCCTCCTGCAACCAGTCCAGCTTCTCGTGGTCCCAAACTGTGGCGGGTCCACCAGCGCCTGAGCTGTTCGTCTGACTCTCAAAACTGTCAGGGGCAGAGAAGGTTGACAGTCGAGACTTGGTGTCGGCAGCAATTGTAAGTGGAGCTCGTTTAGGGGCGTTAACAGGGGTAGCGGGTGCCTTGGTTTTTGGTTTAGCAGACTTCGCTGCCGGACGTTTGCGCTTTGTAGGCTTGACTGGACTTTCTACTTCAGATTCTTGCAGGCTGTCTTCTTCTTCCTCCTCCTCCTCTTCACTGGTCACTGTGTCTCCTTCCTCTTCATCCTCACTGCTGGCTGCAGCCTTATCTGGTTGGAATTCCTCGTCTGATCCTTCGCTATCTGAGGCTACAATGATGCGACGGCGCTTGGGTTTATTTCCTTTTTCGGCTGCAGCACGGGATGAACGGCGATTGAGCTTGGATGACATCACTTCCTCATTTTCCTCTTCTTCCTCCTCAGAGACCTCCTCATCGGTCACTGTTGAGTTGTCAACCTGAAAAAGCACAAATAAGGACAGTAATTTGAAAAAAAATAAAAAATAAAAAAAATAAAACCTGCACCACTCACTGACTTGTTCAGATCCAACAAATACACAGTCTATATTACTACAACAAAGAAAGAAAGCAATGTAAATAAATGACTAAGTTGTGAGACTTGGTGGTGGTAAAATTTAGACATTCATAATACATAATACATTCTATCAACATTAATAATCAAATGTAGGCAGAAGATTACCTCCATGTCTTCCTCATCGTCCTCTTCCTCATCTGATGGATCCATGCACAGAGGGATCTTCAGTCTCTTCTCAGGGCTGTCAAACAAGACACCATCAGCAAGCTCCATTGCACGGCGAATTACAGGTTTACTGCTAAAGAACACTCCTCCAGGTTTAGCATCACTGCTGTCAGAGCCTAGAGCAGAGGGAAAAGATAAAGTACCATTAAAGTGTGACAAAAACAAAAAAACAAGTCATAACTAGTCCACACACTGTGACATGATTTAATATCCAATTCTAGCCCACCTTGGTACCCTCGAACATATTTGGTGCTGACCCATCCCCTCGTTGGAGGCTCATCAAAGAAATGGACATGCAAGCGTTGGTCCCGACCACGGCCCCTCATCTGCTGTCCACTCAGAGGTTGGGGTACCACCATGCATGGCCACCAAGGGTGACCCTCCAGTTTTGCCCAAACAAGGGCTCCAGCGCTGAAAGAGCATGAGGGGCTGATGAGGGGAGGAAAAAAAAATAAAACATTTAGGAGGTCATATATCAACTTGGACTGACATTTAAGTGATCTGTGTTATGTTGAATTTTACTGAATAGAATATTTGTCTTTGGGACGTTACACTTTTGAATAATACAGTTTGTTTATAATACCATTCGATTACTAGTGAAAAGAGCATCATCCTCTGTGTACAAAATCAAATGACTCATATTGGAAGGACTGAGCTATTATTGCTTTTCTGTAAATACTCCATAATAATTCCTTAAAAACAGTCAAACAGGCCCAGTACATCCCAGGTATGTATATGCAGATTAACACTGTTGATATGACAATAAATTAAAGGGAAAAAAAGAAGAGAAAATTCAGATTCAGAAAAACTTTATTGAACCCCAGAGGGAAATTGTTAAAAGAAGCTTGAATCTTGAAATGAGGGTCCACAGCTTTATGAAAGTGAACTTGGGGTCCAGAACATAACAAAGTCTGAAAATTCCTGGTTTAGGTTATGGTGCCAAAATTGACAAATATTGATAACTCAGCTGTACCATGCCCTCTGGAGGCCTGCTGCAATCAGTTCAGTTCACATGGAGCAACTTAAAGAATACAAGTGAAAGTAGGTCACCAAACAATCATTGTAAACAAACAGACTACACACAACACCACATGACAAAAGGAGACAGGACAGCATGGAGTACCAGATAAACAACTGTCTATTTGCATCCAGATTCACTTCGTCTTTTGTTATGAATTTTGTCCAAGCCCACAACATAACAAGGCACATACAAATACATGTAAATCATGTGGGAGTGTAAATATTGTCATGCTGAAATCAGCGTGCTACTATAATTATAATAACCACGTAGGCTACTGGGGTGATGGGAAATAGTCCAAGTCATCTAGATATATGACAGGTTACATCGTTATTGGAATGACTGTTACATTTACATACATCTCTGCACCCGAGCATTTCACAGTTTCAGTTTTCAGGGAAGACACCTTGAATAACATTAGTGATATGACAATGCGAGACTAGCTTCGCGCTCATAGTCTAATTCATCAAGTCAAACCAGGTTTTCAATAAATTTTAAAGCGATGCAGAGTTAAAATCACTACTGAAATGAAGGCCAAAATGGGGAAAATAGTCAAACCGCAGCACCCCCCACCACCAGACATCTAATAAACAATTTATTAATTAATATTATTCAAGGATTTTCAATGCTTTAAATCGTGTTAATGTAAGGCTTCAGTTTGTTTCGGGCCTTGCAAACCATGCTACAGACAACCTGCAGGAGGAGGAAGCAACACGATGCAACAACGGTTCCAGCAATTAAACTGGTCCCATGACTGTTATCACTTTTACCTTTCTTTGGTCGCTGCCGCCTTGTCGCCAAAAAGTTTGGTGATCCCCCCTTTCACAGGCTTTGAATTACTTTTCGGTTTAACTTTGTTGTTTTTGGCGGACTGCTGTTGTTGTGGAGGGGCTTGTTTAGCTTGCTCTTTCGGAGAAGAGTTGGACTTCTGGACGGAGGACGGCAGGTCTGCCTCGGCAGGAGAAGGACTCGACTTCGGCTTCGGCTTTGAAACCGGAGGCGGAGACTTGGTGAAAAAATTAAAAATTGAGCTTTGCTTGGCCATTTCTTCGGTCCTCCAAAATTAAGTTGTTCTGTGGCTGTTTTGAAATGAACGGTCTTGCAGCATCACCTAGCTCTGCTAGACAGCTACCCCGCTCACGCAAGGTGACGCGCCACTTCGCGGGAAAGGGACGCATGTGTGGAATGGGCGTGGAGGTTAATATCGTCCAATGGCAAACGAGAACACTAAAATAAGGAAGTGACGTACGTTAAATCGGGCGCGCTGTTTAACCAAAGATTTTAAAGTAACAAGATGGATCAGTTAGCTTATAAAATAAAGGGGCGACGACTGACGAGATGAAGTTTCCTATTTCCTTTTCTCTCCACTACAAGAAACTAAAAGCCCAAGGAGTAGATAGATAGATAGATAGATAGATAGATAGATAGAGAGAGAGAGAGAGAGAGAG
>OMKZ01056141.1:2413-13704 GCA_900302535.1 Neoniphon sammara
ACTCTTCAGTCTTCCTCCTCAGTGCTGACCTAAAATATCTGAGCCGTGTACAGTACATAAATGTAACCCTCGCTCCTCTCCTCAGGCCGCTGCTGTAAACAGGAATGCGCTCTAAATCAACTTGCCCTGGTTAAATGAGGGTTTGAATGCGCGGATATGTCTGCCTAATCTCCTTAGTGGCTGCAAATGTCAGGGGGGGTTGATGGCCAAACATGAATCCAGCTGAGTCAGCCGTGAGTGGATAGCCTGGAGAGAAATTCCCGCACTTTGAGTAAATTTAATATCAGGATCACTGAGGGGTATTTGGGGTTTTTAATACTCATCAAGAAGTCTTCGGGGAATCGTGTTCTCTGTGTGAATTTGTGACTGTATTTCATGACATTTTTGCTCTGGCTGCTGTATGACATTGTGTGCAAGATTTTAGTATTTTGGCTGCACACTCAAGCCTGTGTGTTTGTATGCATGCATGGTGGTGTGTTTACGTGTGTGTGGCTGTGGATAGGAATATTCAACAATATTGATTCCAAGACACAGTCCTGTTGGGAATCAAGCATTGGGTTGCAAAATGAATGATTAAACTTTCCTTTTCATTAACAGTGATTCAGAACTCACACAAATAAAATATACTTTGTGTATTTTAATTTGAGTCCTTGGTTGATGAATTGCTCATTCCATTGCAGACTGAATCCTCTCTAAATATGTAATGATAAACAGCCCTACTGAGGCACATTTGGGTTTAAAATATTGATCAAAAGAACATGAAAGAACCTGAAATTTAGTGAAATGAGCATCAAAGCTGGAAAATGAGCAAGTCCTGATGTCCCAGCCCATAAAAAATGGTTTGGGATGCTGAGAATTGTGATTCAGAACTAGTTGATTTATTCATTTATTTTTGCTCTTGTTGATGAGGAGCGGGTGGTCTACGGCTGTTGTAAAAGACTGTTGTAAAGGCTATTTCAAATACTGTATACAGGAAGAGCCTGTCTAGAACAAATCAGTAACAGACTTAAACCATGATACCTTTTTTAATTTTTTGAGTTCCAGTCCAAGCTGAAACAAGACAATTCATAACTGGTTTGATCAAAAACGTGGCTGTCTTTACTCACTAAGGGATGTTGCATGAGAACAAGAAAGTTGTATTTGAGTTTTGTACTTGTTGAAATTTGGGGTATCTCCTTCGATTGAAGGAAAACAGACCAAATTGATCAGTCTCAGATCTGAAAGGTCTTTCTTCCCGATACAGGGATCTCTGTCTTTGCTTTAAAGGAACACACAAATACAACGACTTGTAATAGGAATGAATAAAGAAAACTGAATACACAAATAATATGAGTGAATGAATTAACGAATGAATGAATAAATGAGGAAATTATATTATTGCCAACAGAATGAATGAAATTAGAATTAAAATGAGTTAAAACACAATACCGGGCAAATAGTACTAACTAAAGCCAAATGAGAGGGAAGTAATTTAGGGTTAGCTTTTGCATCAACTCTCAGACAGAATGCATGGAAGATGGTTGGTTTCCTGCTGTTTCAGCAGCGATGTAGGGCTGATGAGGAGGCGAACTTCACGAAGAGTCCTGAGCATGGCAAGGCAAACTCGGCGATTTTCGGGTTGCCAAAGCGACAGCCAGATGAGAACCGCTGGAGGTCTTGGAAGGTCTCTGATTCAGACGTTGAGCTTGGAGAGCGGATCCGACACTGGATGGGCTCAGACGAGCTGAGGCCGCAGAGTGGACATTACAAAATTTAATTGTAATTAAATTACAAAAATAGGTGTTCAAATGGCAAGTGGCATGCGGTGGCTAACTACTTGGCTTGTGGCTTCAGGTTTCTTTGTTTCTTCTTGTTGCATGTTTCTTTCTTGATGAGCTTTCAGTTCATAGAGAAAGGCAACGCTCAAAGTGCAGTGAACGGGCCATAGGGTGGTCTGCGAGGCCAGAGAAGAAGGCTGGCCAAAGGAAAAGCCAAGGATGGTGAAAAGGCGAAAGAGCAACACGAGCAAAAAGCAAAAAGCCAATAAGGCGAAAAAGGCAAAAAGCAAAAAAGCAGGAAAAAAGTGGAAAAAGCAAAATGCCTCAACACAAAGAGTTGTAAAACTTTTAGTTGGCATGTTTTGGAAGAAAGAGGAGACTTCGCGCTCTTTTGAGGGAACTCCTCGATTACTAATTAATTTCTTTGTGTGAATGGAAGAACTGGCCTTCAAATAAAGTGGAAATAATGTTATTACTATCCTACCTAGGGAGAGTTGAAGGTTGACTTACAAACTAAATGAAAAGTGCATTACTACAGTATCAGTTTGCTAATACTGTGGGTTCTGTGTGAACCCACTGTTGCTGGTAGCATGCTAAATTATCATT
Organism: Neoniphon sammara; assembly: GCA_900302535.1. Taxonomy (NCBI): domain Eukaryota; kingdom Metazoa; phylum Chordata; class Actinopteri; order Holocentriformes; family Holocentridae; genus Neoniphon; species Neoniphon sammara. Next base: position 4,777 of record OMKZ01056141.1, read on the forward strand.
TTGAGTATGTAGTATGCAGTACATAGAGTATGTAGTGCTTAGTGTGTTAGTATCCCATTCCGAACACAGCCATAGTCTGTCAAAATAGAAAGGATGCATCAAGCGTTGCATTCTGACTCCATGTCCATGTATCTGTCATGTTGCTGCAGTGTTAGATGGTTCAACTGATTTTAATGAGTAAGTACCAGATCTGAACAGCTGAAAGAATGGAGATGTACCGCGGACGGATCTGCTATAGTTTTGCCATTACCGTCGCTGTCTGTGGTTCTGAAAGGGTTAAGGGTGAATGTCTGAATGTGTGTGCTACATATATTAAACAGCATTATTCTTGGAGAGATCACACGGATTAGGCATGACCTCTTTTATGAAAATACTGAATCATATATCATAGCGGTGATATTGTTACACCACAACACAGGTTTTACATATAAAGGTAGAAGTGTTTAATGGAGCTGTAAGCAATATAATGTCAAGCAACAGCCACAGGAATCAATACAAACAAGTCTTAATGCACCAGTAACAATTCTTCTGAGCAGATCTCCATATTACATGACACATATTCATGAGAGCAAAGCAGGAAGCAGTAGCAGTGCATTTGTTTATTTATTAGGATCCCCATTAGCTGTGCCATAGAGCATGGCTAGTCTTCCTGGGGTCCACATTTAAAAACATACATTAAACATTACATACATTACAAATTACATTCAACATAACAACAAACATCAGACATGAACAAACTAAGCATTACATACAATACACATTACATTCAACATAATAAACACAAAACATTAAAGAGCAACATTAATGTATATAGGAAATTTTACTTTAATGGCTCACTCAGATTTACCAGCAAAATAAATAAATAAATAAATAAATGCATATCCACATATGCAAGACATCCTACAATTATGCTGTTCCTAAGTGTTTCTTTAATTGCTTTTTAAACATTGATTTCTGTGTTAATTTAGTCAATAACGGTAAAGAATTCCATGTTTTCATTGCTCTATATACTAATGTGCATTTAAGGAAATTAGTGTTTGCCTTGGGGAGTGAAAACCGACCTTGTGTTGCCTGTCTGGTGACATATGTATGCAACTCCAGATTATGTTTTAATTGACTATACTGATCTAATGGAGTTTTGGATTCTAAAATCTTCCATGTTGACAACAGAAGCGCAGCTATCAGCCTGTCGTTAACTTTTAACCAGTTGAGACTAGAATGCATGCTGCTAATGTTTGTGCCATAAGGACACTAAAGCTGCCTTGTTCTGTACTAACTGAAGTTTGCCTAAATCTTTTATTGTAGCATTCGCCCATATTATCTGTCAGTAATCAAGCTGTGAAAGAACAAGAGTATTTAATACAAGTTCAGTTACATCCGCTGTAAGGTATTACTGTAAGCTATTACTATCAGAAAGGCATGTGGTAAGTTGAGTTAAGCTGCTATGATTTGAGGAGTGTAATGGAACATATAACTGGGTGTTGTCAGCATAGCAATGGTACTGTACATTGTGTTTACTAATTACCTGACCCAAGGGCAGCAAATAAATGGAGAACAATAACGGACCAAGGATTGACCCTTGAGGAACACCATGGGTGAAATGGGAAACATAAGATGGAGAATTGCCAACAACAACAGAGAAAGTTCTATTAGACAAGTAGGAGCACAACAAGTTTAGAGCAGACCCTTTAAGACCAACCCAGGTTTCCAGATGATGTAGAAGAATAGAGTGGTCTACCATATCAAAGGCCACACTTAGGTCTAGCAGGACTAGAACAGAACTTTCACCTTTATCTGCAGCAAGGAGTAAGTCATTTGTCACCCTCACTAAGGCTGTCTCAGTACTGTGTTGAGCTCTAAAACCAGACTGATAGTTATCAAAAATGTTATTGCTCATAAAAGCAAGCACTTGAGAAGCAATAATTTTCTCCAACACCTTCAATAGGAAAGGTATTTTAGAGATAGGGCGGTAATTGCTGAGGGTCAGTGGATAGAGATTAAGTTTCTTTAAAATGTGTTGTACAATTGCATGTTTAAAATTATATGGAAAAATACCAGTGGCCAAGGAGCAGTTAATAATTGATAAAATGCAGGGGCTTATAGTGGGTAATACATCCTTTAAAAATTTAGATGGGATAATATCTAGCTGGGAAGAGGACCTGATCAGAGAGACAGTGGTTTAGAAGTCTGAGAGGGAAATAGGCTGAAACTGAGTAAGCACTGCAGAGTTTAAGGGGGTGACGGATAAAATACGCGGATCTGAAACAATCAAACTCCTAATGGTCTCCACCTTTTTAAGAAAATAATTCAGAAAATCCTCAGCAAGTTCAGGACTGGGTTCAGTATTAGAGGAGGAGGAGCCTCTCACAACAGAATCAATTACCTTAAATAAGACTTTGGAATTACTGGTGTTATGGAAATCAAGCTTGAGAACTAGGCCGATCTTGCCTCTTTAACTGCAGTTTGGTAGTTCATGTGGCTTCGCAGGATATCAAGGGAAACTTGCAACTGATTTGCCTTCCACATACGTTCGGCTTTTCTGCATTGTCTCTTGAGGGACCTAGTGTGCCCATTAAGCCACAGAGTGAGATTAAGTTTTTCTTGTCTGATTTTGAGAGGAGCAATATGGTCAAGGATGGAGAGGCACATATAGTTGATGGAGGCATCAGGGCACCGTTGTTGCATAAAAGAACTCGAGGTTAAGGTGTTGGTGAAAGCTTCACAGAATTTACTGGCAGAATCATCACTAAAAGCACATGACAGGACAGTGATACTAGGCCTATGAGTGGGTGGGGCTAAAAGAACATTAAAAACAATAGCTTTATGGTCTGAGACATAGAGGTCAACAAGATTCACATTTTAGCTATATACATAATCACAAGGAACGCAAACCACTTGCCCTTTCTCCACTGCGTGCAGCTGACTGGAAGTGAAACTTCGCTCACTTCTAGCTGTCAGCAAGAAGTGAGTGAAGTGGGACGGGAGCCCCCATCACACACACAGATACATGTCATTTGTGGTTTTCTGTATTCAGTAGTCACTCAAAATTGCCTCTATATGTGCAATGAAGTGTGCACACATGCAGGGTTGCGTGTTTGGGCATGTGTGTGTGTGCGTGCATGTGTGTGTGGTTGGGTGGGTTGGTGTGATACCGAACTCTATAAAGTGTTCAGTCTTCGCTTCAAGGAACATAATGAATTTTCACACTCTTTCCTGGAACTTCAAATGATTTATGATTGAAGAATATGGAAAACAGCACAGCACCAAAGAAGGAAAAGAGAGAAAGAAAGAAAGATAAAGGGAGGAAAAAGCCAAATAGGAAGGAGGAGCGACAGGAGAAAACAATGGGACAGGGGGGAAAAAAAATAAAGATGAAATCACTATGCATAGTCATCTTTAATAGGAACCAAAACAGATAATGAAAACCGATAAGAGTACTGCGTGTGTGTGTGTGTGTGTGTGTGTGTGTGTGTGAGTGTGTGTGAGAGTGTGCATGTGAGAGAAAGTGCAGATGAAAAAGGCCATTTGATCACGTTAATTGGGTGCTTCGATAAAATGAAATTGAAATCTGAACACAACAAAAGAGTGATTAAAATTTGATATTAGAGTGTGAATAGACAGAGGAGAGAAGGAGAGAGAGGAGAGGAAAAGAGGAGAGAGGAAAGAAGGGAAAGTAGGTGAGAAAAGGCAGAAAAGGAAAAAAAGGAGAGAGGAAGAAAAGAGAGAGAGAAAAAGACAAAGGGGGTTTAAACAGAAGAGAGGAGGAGACGAGGATGATGGTCAATCTTTTATGCCCAAAAGACAGATAGGCTGGAGGGTGTGTGTTAAAACTGTAATGCACATGTAGTCTGCTTCAAGTTTAATCTCTGCTCTAAATTCATATGCTGTCCATAAAGTCCAAAATCAACCTATGTAACCATAGCAACAAAGTGAAACTTAAATATGCACTCTGCAAAGTTGCTGGTGTCGATTCAAGTGAGGGCAGCTTGAACCCAGCTGCCAAAAAAACAAACACGCGTATAATTTGATGGTTGATGGTTTTCACTGTCGATCCAACTCACTGATGAATTACGTGCCTATTCCTTTTTTTTTATTTTTTTTTTCCTCCCCAGTTTAGTCTAAACTGTTTGCACTTAAATCTACCCTGGCAATTTTGCACAGTGTACCTTCAAAGCAAAATTTAACTTTGGTAGAGTGTTGGGTTGTATAGTTACGTGGACGTGATCTGAGTCCACATGGAAGTGAAATATCCTCTTTAGTTGCTCCTCTGGTCTGCTAATCCAAAACATTGGATTTGTTATGTCTTCATTCACTTCCATAGCGCGGCAAAACACGTCCCAAAATAACACTTTTAGCACATAAAGCGGATTACGTTAGCCTACGTTAGCCCTGTTTTTAAAATAGCGGTTCCTTGAAAACTATTATTTCCAGCAGCTAACATTGGTGTAACGTTAACACAAACACAGAGCTATTCAAGCCATTTTTGTGTAGATATGTGCCGTATTTAATCCATTTTGGCAAATCCACAATATCTGCAATGCTGTGGCTTAAGCTGAATACCGTTAGCCAAATCAGCTGGTAGTGTTTCTGTTGCTGACCTGTAAGAGCAAATAATTTTTGGAGCATTCTGCATGAAGATCAGTCAGTCGTCCATCACACACAATTTCTGAGCCTCTACTGCCTGTTTTGGATGAGACTTGGGGAACTCATGGATATTGACACCAGAATCCAGCATTTTGAATATAAACCAGATTGGCTCACCACAGCGCCACCAACAGGACCCTAAACGTCACGCTCAGTATCTCTGAAAGAACTGGGTGAAATTTGATGGGATATAAGGGATGATGCGTTTTTTAACATTGATATCCAGCGTCCAAAAAATGAAATGATTGGCGCACCACAGTGTCACCAGTAGGCCAAAAGGTTCCCAAGCTTTCACGCAGCAATGTCGCAGACACGACACATCACACATACAGGAGAAAAAAAATAAGGAAACATCCATGGAGGCTTTCAGTAATTGTAGATGTCATGTCATGGTAATAACTGGCCATGGCATAGAGCAGGATAATCCACAATGAGCGAGGTGTGCATTAGAGGGTTTTTAATGCACTGTATGGAGGCACACTTTTTACTGCACATCTAATGTAGATTATTACGTTATATATATAAATATATACATTATATATTTTTATATATATATATATACACACATGCATCAGGGGCTGCCACATGGTTTTCTTGTACACACAAAGGACAATGGTGGTACAAAAGCCATTCATACACACCCTCTGTCACTCTCTCTCTCACCCGCTATCACTTTTCCCTTTTGCAATTCGTTTGAGTTTGACAGATGTGTCCATTAGAAAAAAAAATCTATCTACGAAACCATGAATTAAAGTGGCAATACATAAGTGCTGTAGCGTCAGTGCTTCACAGGCCATGAATCTACTGAATTCCCAATGTGTCGCTCAGGGCACATATCAAATCCTATCGCTAATACCTTTTAGAAAACACTGCCAGTTGCCTGCAAGCTGCCATGCTGGCTAAGGGCTCTCTAATATTTTCTTTGCCAAGAAATGCACACACTTTAGGCCAGGGGCAGTCTTCTCAGATTTTGCCATCCCTGACATGAGATAATGATTGTATAAGATGAAAATTAATGAGCTCTCTGGGGAATTTGGGTCATCACAGTAAAAGAAAACAGGATACAGTGGAGGAAAATAGAATATAAACTTAAAAGGTAGGTGCCAAGTTATACTGGGTTTGTTCAGCTCCTGCCCAAACTTGAAAATGGCCTGGTTAACCTCAAAGGACACCCAGGACAACTCACTCTTCTTTCCTTCTTTTTTATTTCCAATCCGCTTCCACTTTAACTTTGCTTTGATTTCTTTGATACAGTCCAGTTTGTTTAAAAGCAGTCAGTAGTTATTTACCTTGAGTTGAGTTTGTTAGTTTCAGTGTTTCCCCTATATGTATTCACCACTGCTAAATGCTGAGCGCTGCTGCTAAAATTTCACATTATAGATAATAATCACAAGGAACACAAACCACTGGCCCTTTCTCCACTGCATGTAGCTGACTGGAGCTAGAAGTGAGCAAATGAAACACACAGATACACATACAAACTAGTGATGCGCAGATCGGCTCCTGATGTCATCCGAATCCGCTTACAAGCATAAACCATCCACCTGCCACTCACCCGAATGAATCATTTTCTTAGAGACCCGCACCCGCATGGAACTGCATTTCACTCCACCTGTAGGCCATGCTGCTTTTTAAATTATTTGGAGCAGCAACATTTAAGCAGCAAAACTAAAAACTAAACTGTATTTATAAACCTGACAGGATAGAGGAAACTCTTCAGGGGAAATTAAACTTTCACTAATTAATCAGAATGTTTATTCTGACGTGGATAATCTGGATTATCCACGGTGTCCGGACATAACTAATACAAACACATACACTTTACTACAGCTAGAAAGAGCGTGTCGCTGTCTAATTTTTCAGTGCGCCACAAGCAAATTTCTCAAGAAAACACAATGAAAGTACACTAGCTGATAAAATGGTCAAATCTGCATCCCGCCTGACAGCTCCTCTGATTTTCATGCGCGTCTCCTGCTGTTCTCCTGGAGTTTCAGTTCCCCTGATTTTCTCCCACAGTTTGATGAAATTTCTAATTTTTCCCATCCACTATATTTGTTGGAAATAGCATCATAGGATGTAGCCTCTGCCACTGAGGCTACTTAAGTTGTGCTGTAGTGTAGTGTTGTAGTGGTGAGTCTTGTTTTAAGACAGTTGCTACATGTTTTGTTAAATGTGTTTATATGTTAAATATGTTTATTTCTGTTAATGTTCAGTTAAAATAGTGCACAGTCGTTTTCTGTGTTGAGGCATTTCATTCTTTGACATTTATTACAACTACAGCTATCTGGGCCTCCAGAGCCCTTCTGGTGTCAAAAGCTCATGGTAAATTAACATGCACTTGACCACATGAACTTGAATAAACCTATCTCCAACTCTCATTTGTAAGGTAGTTTTAAATCATTCCTTCACCAGTGCATGCAAATATGAGTCCCCATGTTGTGGGCTCGTGGGTGTTCACACAACAGCACTGCTGCTGAAAAAAATCCCAGGGGAAACACTGAGGTTGATAACCTTTAAAGGAAATAAAAGGAAAATATACAAAATACCATTACTTCACTCTTCAAATTAGACACTGGCAATTCAGCATGTTAAATAAAATGTATAAGAGTAAACTGTCCGAAGACTGTGGGTTACTTACATGTATTTACTTTCATGTAGTACGAATTGTTTACTTAAAGTGGGAAGAGTTTCTAAATTGGCAATTTGTTTGAATTGACAATATGTAATGAAAAACAAAATCCTCCCAGAAAATCTTATATCTGCTTCAGATGGCCTTATCATCTGCTCATATTCCACGACACTTCAAGTTAGGTGTTTGCAATGCCAACATCAATTTGGTATATCAGCAAACCTATTATATTGGTCTTACCCTTGACAGCTATGCAGCACAGATGCAGGTTAAATGTAAAACATTACTATTGCAATGGTAAGTGTTGGAAAACACTGGTATTGAGATGTCAAGGTGGCTGTAAGCTATTGACGATTTCTTGCCAACAAAGAGAAAATAAAAATAGATACAAACTGGTCCCCCGACAACAACCTGGGAGGAATTTTAACTCTTATCGTCATGATCTTCCTTGTCTTGATTCCCCCTATCTTTCTCTTAGAGTGATGCCTCACCACATGTCAACAAAACAGAAACTGATGTCTAAATCTTTGGGAAATTTCTGCTGTGTGTGTGTGTGTTCCCTGACATTTTGGTGGCTTTTTGGTTCGGTAGCTGTCTTTCTTCAGGGGAGAACCAGAACACAAGATCTCTCTCTCTCTCTCTCTCTCTCTCTCTCTCTCTCTCTCTCTCATCCTCAGTGACTGAGCACTGTGCCAGCCTCCACATAAAACAGTATTAATCAGCCTCAGTGCTCTGCTATGTATTAACTGTCCCTATATATTATACCATAAAGATTTTTTTCACATTTGCTGTTTGTCTCTGTCTGACTCACTGTTTTTCTGTTTCTGTCTCCCAGTTCTCTCAGTCTGTTTTTCCCCCGATGTGTCTGTCACAGGGACTGTTGATCCTTTGCCTGCTTTGTCATCCTCCTCTCCATCTTTATCTCCCACACTGTCTCCCTGGTCTCTCTCGGTTTTCTGTTTGTGTGGTCTGTGTGGGGTCGTCCCAATGTTTTGTTAGTCCCTAAGAAACAAGTTCCCATTTAAATTAGGCCCTAAATTCCCTATGTTCCCTCAGTCCTATATTTGATTAGGGTTAGAGTTTAGGATTAGAATGTGGGGTAACAGTTAAGGTTAGAGTTGGTAACTGGTTGTAACCTAATTTTTAATCTAATTTCTAATTTTGGTTGTAATCTAATTTTATTGCCATTATAAATAACTGATTAAACATAAACTTTTGGTCAAGTGATGAGACTATTTAGATGGGCTGAGGGAACATAGAGCTGAGGGAGCATAAAGCTGAGGGAACAGAGCTGAAGGAACAGGGTTGGGGGAATATAGGGCTGAGGGAACATGGCAGTTAGGGAACAGAGCTGTGGGAACATAAGGTTGAGGAAACAAAACTGAGGGAACATAGAGCTGAGGGAACAAAGCTGAGGGAACAGAGTTGAGGGAACTTAAAGTTGAGGGAACAGAGATGAGGGAACAAAGCTGAGGGAACATGTGGTGAGGGAACATGGAGCTGAGGGAGCATAAAGCTGAGGGAACAGGAGCTGAGGCAATATAGAGTTGAGGTAACATAAAGCTGAGGGTTGAGGGAACACTGGTATACTCCAGTTTGTTTGTTTTTGAGGTTGTGCTGTTCCAGTCCTGTTCACTAGATTTCCAAAGCCCAAT
>OMKZ01056142.1:1051-11077 GCA_900302535.1 Neoniphon sammara
ACTTCTCATGACAGTCAAGTTTTTTTTTTTTTTTTTTTGACCAGAGCAGGACAAAAAAAGAAGAGTTTAGTATTGGCATATATACTTCTATTAATATTTGACTATATTGAAATTGTATTGTGTATTTGACTACAAGTATAATACAGCTTATTAGGTAAAAATTGCAATCATCAGTTCTGCTACCATCCAAAAAAAAATGAATAAATAAAAATAAACATTTTCCCATATAAGTTAAAAGTCACAACATATTTTAGATATTACAAAGGCAGGTTATTCCTGACCGGCTTTGAGTTTTTATTTTTGCTCTCAACAGGCAGCTGCAGCATCATCGTCACTTTTCACTCAGTTTCAGACAAATGGCAGATTAGTAAACAATGGTGTGTTAAATCAATTTTGAATCTCTGGGGGAAAAAATCATTAAAAAAGGATTTTGTATAATCATAAATATGCCTGCAACTAATGGTTACTTTTATTGTTGATTAATCTGTTGATTCTATGGCGATTAATTAATTTTTGATGGTCTATGACTTATAATTGAAACTGCCTGTCACAGGTTACCAGTGCCCCAGGTGTTCATGTAGTCAAGCAGCCAGATAAATCCAAAGTTTTCATACGAAACAAATAAATGCAGGCAGATCCTATCGATTCTCATCTGTTATCAAAATTATAATCTGTTAATTTTATTTAGGTTGACTAATTTTCAACCACTGGCACGTAATCTGGAAGATTATTCCACAGTCCTCTGCACATGAATGACCAGGATGTGACCAAAGTTAAACTGCGTCATGTCTACTTCAGATGTTTGACTGTCCACTTTTCTTTATTCCTCCGTCCAGACGTGTTCACCAAGCAGCTGCTGGTCAGTAAGGAGCAGAGCAGCGTGGAGCAGGAGGACCCCGAGCCGCCGCAGGTTAAAGAGGAACAGGAGGAGCTCTGGAGCGGTCAGGAGGGAGAGCAGCTCGACATCATCAAGTTCACGTACAGATCCAGCTGTGTGGAAAGTAGAGACGAGCACTGGACTGAGGCTTCACCGCTCCACCGAACCCTGAATATCAAAGGAGACCCGTCTGAACCCGGGACCTCAACCCAGCAGATGAAACCCGAGTCTGACGGAGAGGACTGTGCAGCGTTAGAACCAGCCAGGAACTTAAATCCAGCTGGATCAGATGCTCAGCTTGTCTCCTCACACTCATCTGGAACTGAGACCGAAGACAGCGACGATTACTCCAAAGACTTGGCTGATCCCCTGTCTGGTTTGATCACGCTGAAATCAAAGAAGAAGAGGTGTAAAACCGGAAGCTTCGCCTGCAAAGTGTGTGGAAGGAGTTTCCAGGCGAAGGGGTTTCTGATGATGCATGTCAGCGTCCATGTGGACGACCCAGAGAGTGTCTGCGGCCTGTGCGGCGAGCGCCTTGACGCCACCGACAGCCTGAAGCTCCACCTCCAGACGCACAGGAAGAACAGGCGGAAGTGCGACGTCTGCGGCCGGGATTTCCCATCGCGGCAGGGCCTGGAGAACCACATGAGGACACACACCGGGGAGAGGCCGTTCGGCTGCCACATCTGCTTCAAACGCTTCCACCAGCGCTCTCACCTGGCCACGCACATCAAACTGCACACGGGGGAGAAGCCGTACAGGTGCGGCGAGTGCGGGAAGTCGTTCATACAGCTGTCGAACAAGAGGAGGCACAAGTGTCACCCCAGAATGATGAGCGAGCGGGTAAATCGGCCACATCGTCTTTTACGGCCTGCGGAAACTGCACAGTGAAAGTGTGAAGGTAGACTTTGATCAGATGTGTCTCTTTGTCAGTGTGGTCGTGTAGTTTGTCAGAGTTTGTCATAGAGTTTGTAGTTTCTCCGCGCTCTGCTGGGCTGCTGATCCAGAATACTGGATTTGTATCTCTCCATTCACTTTCATAGAGGCAGAACAGTTCCCAGAATAACAAACAGGATTAGGACAAAGGAGTCCTGGTACCCGTTTTTAGGCTGGATTGCAGCAGCAGGGCCAGCCCTACAAAACGAATGTCTGTCCCTGACTGACTGACTGACTGACTGAGTGACTGACTGAGTGATGAAGTCGCTCCATTGGTCCATTGGCCTTGTGTTGGAGTTTCATTCATTGGCCATCTCTTTCAAAATGAATGGGCGTGAACAGTTTCCTTTTACGTCCTCAGGGGGCGTTTTCCAAATCTCAATATAACTGCTGTAGGCTCCATATGTTGTGTTTACCCCCCCCCCTTTTTTTTTTTTTTTTTTTTTTTTTTTTTGCAGGCTGACAAAATTCCAAATATGCTCCTAAATTCCTCGACTTTCCCTGTCTGGAGCCGACTTTTAGAAATCCCATGACTTTCCAGGTACGCAATGACCTTTTCCAACCAAATACAACACTACATCATTTAACTGGTTACCACCTATTATCTAGCTGAAAGTGTGTTCAGCAATGAAATCATGCGGGACTGGCAGTCTTTGGTTGGAATGTAAACCTGCCTACTACTGGTACTTAATGGCACCTGTTTGTTGATGTAAAACCTGAAGTACAAAGGTTCAGCTACAGAGCAGTGCTCCGGAGCTGTTAAGGATGTTAAGGTCTTGTTCAAGGACACTTCAGCAGAGTAGATGCTTACGAATACCAGGCACCTTTGAACCCAGGTCCTCTGGTGGAAGAGGGGTCTTGGTTTTCAACCAGACAGTACAAGCCCTGATGCACAGCACCATTTTGAGTTATTCAGCAGCAATGCAAAAGGGAAATGACTTCAAAAATCACAGCAAATATCAAGACCAATGAGTCTGGATGGTATAAATGTCAAGGTTTTCTTTGCCTTAAAACAAGAATGGCATGTATGGTATCAGCAAACTAATGAAGACTAATGAACAACAAGTCAATAGTGACCAGGAGGACCCCCCATGATTGGTGCAAGTGACCCTGGGTGTCAATTTTTTGGTCCTGTTGGTTGTGGTCCAGTGTCAAAATTCATCAAGTTCAAAATGAGCCTGCAGAGACCGACAGATGTACAGAGACCAATCCATAGTCCCTTCTCTGATTTTCAATCATTGGGGACAATAGGTGTATTTAAAGCTGCTATGAGCAAAAGTTTCATTAATTTCAATCTTTCTACATTAGTATTGATTTTTTTTTCCAGAACCATTTGGTATGCAACAGCTGATTGGCTGTCTCAGTGAAAGTGGAACTGCATACAAACAGTCAAGATGTGAGGCGTGCCTTTGGCTAATGTAAGAGACTCAATTAAACCCATGTGGGCTGTGGGTTTGGCCAAGTCAGCTTATAGGGGAGACTCCACCTGTCTCCTGTCCAGCCTTCCCTCTCAGATTCCACAAATTCTGTAGTATTACATAAGGAGCGAGAACAAATGAAAACCAGACTTTACTTATCTAACTGTCACAGACTGAGCTGCTGCAGTAGGACAGTAGGTATGCTGGAGCTGCACAGGAACCTTGTTCATGCTCAAGAATAACTTGGGGAAAAAGGGACCCGTCGCTGGTTCAGTGGTATATAAAGTCAGACAGTCCACACAGACTGTGAGGAGGAAACAATGCTTTGGCTGTCTTCTTTTTACAGGCTATTAAAACAACATTATATTCCATGGGCGTACTTGGGTCTAGGGCTCTATGTCATATGACAACAATTTACAAAACATTTTAAAAGTACAGCCCCCTCACTGCATTAGGGGCACCTTGTGCGCTCAAAAACAAATGAAACAAACAGATCTGTAGCATGTTATTGTTATGTAGACAAGCTGCGCTGTATTGTAATGCCTATGTGCTTTGGCTGTCCTCCAGTGCAGACTGGTTATCAATAGTCTTACTGAGAAACATGACCAAGTGCTGTTATACAACACACCTCTGGCTCAGTGTTCACACATTTTCCCAGCCTATTGTTCTGCAATCAGTATACGTTTGTTTACTTGGCCACACCTACAGTGGGCTCAGAGTATTTGGAAGGTAATCATTTGTGTTTATACTCCATATTCATAATACTGTGACTACAAACATGAAATTGGCCTTTAGCAGTGACAACTGAGTTAGGCTCTGTGCTCAAATTTATGTATTACAAATTATTCACTAACAATGAGGCTGAAACAGGCCTACAGAAAATTCACTCTAAGTGTACTTTCATTCCTATTGCAAGAACAAAAGTTGACTTTGTTTTGTATATAGTATAACAAAACATCTGAAAATAACTTATCAGTAGGTTGGTGATATTTATGAGCTGCATGTTTCTACACGACACTGCATCTGTGTACCAAATACAGTCTACATATAGAACTGCTCATCCGGTATGGATGAAACCACCCTTAAATTAAAGCTGTCTGTCTGTACTATAATCTCAGCTGCTGTCTGTTTCTATACTCAGAGGAATGAAACAATTGGACCTATACATAAAATAAACCCCAAACATTCATTAGCTCAGCAGAGGCACTCCAACAGTGTGACACCCTTTGGACAGTAAGTAAAAGCCTCAAATCAGCTCGCTGAAATCACCATAAACAATCATGCACACCTGATTGTGCAGCCATACAGTGGTGTTCTGTATGAAAATATTTACCTGCTGCTATGGTGAAACCCCATACTGTTCTGCTGTCCCCCCCTCTGAACTTCCCACTGATGAGCAGTTGGTATTTCTTTGGGTGTGGTTTGTCTGCCAGACATTTCCTTTTAAAATTATTGCATACATTACTTGCATCTTGTTAAAAAAAAAAAAAAACTTACAAAATGACCATGCATTGCCACTTTTGCAATGTATTGTTCTTTGCCTCATACTGCAATATAAATATGAAGTGAAGATATTGTGCAGCACTGCTGTGCAAACACAAAGAGGTCACACCGAGTGCACTGTTTTTAAGGAGGTCCCTAGATGGACAACCTGTAACAGCTCAGTTTCCTCTACATACTGTACCATATTTTGCATAACACCAAGTGCAGAGTGACATCTGTTACAATGGTGCTGTCAAATTAAGGCTAAGGGTCAGTCCCCTCTTCCTTCCTCAGCCTCACTGGCCCTTTCTTTGTGGTCACAAAAGCCACTGGGACTGTTTCTGCACCTGAAAACTCATTTAACTTAAGACGGACAACAAGACCTCGGTTGCAGGATGACAAGCAGACATAAAACATGTACAGCAGAGAGACAGAATGGGGCTGTATGTTATGAGAAGTGTGTGTGGGGGGAGCTAGCGGTGGGCAATATAGCCTTAATAATATCACAATATTTTTGGGTAATTTGCGGTAACGATATTCAAGATGATATGGAAAAAATACTGACCAATGTTTTACTGGTGATTGCAAAAGCATTTTTTAGTGCAAAGTGACAACATAAGTCCACATGTAAACATAAAAGTAGCTCCAGGGAGGGCAAGGAATGTACTGAACAGGGCTTTCAGCCATGTTTGCTCTTGTGGTGAGGGAAGGCTGTAGGCTGTGCGCTAGGTTATGCACATGCGCCAACACGTCGTCACGCCGCTATATCACTTATATCACAATATGACACTTTATTCATGTACAAATTTATACCAGTATTATTCTGGAATAATTCTGGAAGTACAGGTGGGGTTACATTCTGGAAAGTACAGTACATAATGGAAGTACAGTATGTTCTGGAAGTACAGGTATTGTGTACTCAAGTACTGAGAACTTCTGATCTGCTTAAGTTTTTGTTTGCATGCCTAAACTGCGCAAACTTAAAAAAAGAAGAACCCACTCTCAAAACACTGCAGGTCATCGGTTTGGAAAACTTAGAAAAGACAATGGGAGGACCGCACACTTCTCTTTTGTAATTTTAAATGTTTCATTGGATTATTTTAGCAGTCCAATAAATGAAATAAAACCAACTGATACAGGGCAAACATAGTTTATTTTAACTAAGTTAAGATACAGCGACAGATGCTTTGGACAGTACCTTAAGTATAGTATCGTATAATTTTGTGGGTTTTTTTGTTGTTGTTTTTTTGTAGAGATTTTGAAATTAGATGTTTAGGTTATTACCATCTCACGAAATATGTCCTGTCCTAAGGAGTATGCTGAAAAACGTTACAAAATACACCAGTACTGTTATGTCACGACCAGACGCCTTAAGCTACAGCATGGGACACTTGCAAATAAAAAACGAGTACACACTGCAGCGTGTGACGGTTTGCATGTATATGTGTTTGTATATGCTTAACACTGTCTTCCACATGCGCTTGCCTGATTACATCACAGGAGAAAACATATGAAAGCACACACAGACACCAATACCTGCGCTCCTCTGGTTACACTACACTTCACATCGTCTCACCTTCCTTTAGACAACTCTTGCATCACAGGCCAGTTTTCCCAATGAGCTGAGCTATCCACTGCAGCCCACAAATCTCACACATAAACACACACGCACACCCAGCTGCTCTAGTCATGTGGTTCTGTTTAGAGTCCTCAACGTTACCAGTACTCAGTAGAAACTTATTTTGTAACATGAGAGGCTGTTGTTGTGATGTTTAGCTGAGCCCTGGATGAGTTGCACAATCGTCCCCTGGTCCCTCGCTCTGTCACTCTTGTGAATGAGGCTTAGCAGATGCAGGCAGGTCAAGGGTGTTGTGGCTGCAGCGTTGTTTGTTTCCATGTGTGTGTGCGTGATGGTCGGAGAACCCCCTGAGTGAGCCCCACCACCCTGCTGACTCCTAGGCCAGTACATGAGGCCAGCTGTTTACCATATACTGAGCTGGAGGTGGGCTACTGTTAGCACACTGCACTGCAATAAAATGCACAAAAACATGAAGCCACGTTTCTACCATTCAGAGCTTTCTAGCCTAAAGCACATCTAGCATGTAGTATGGACAACTCATTGCATTTTGGAAAAATTAAAAAATTGTTTTAAATTTTTTCTTGAAATAGCTTCAAATGAGGTTGATCACTTCAGTTGTATCTAGGCCTAGATAAAGTAATTCAACAGACTTTTTTTCAATGCAGCCATTTTGACATGAAATAACAGGGTAAACACAGGTGTTACTAATGACATTAATGAAATTTCTGTTCCATTTATGTCTAACAGAGTCAGGGTCCTGCTATTGTTCATGCTGGCTCACTGGAAAGACTCTGCTACACTTAAATGGAATGGAACCGTAATCAATGTCATTAGTAACACCTGTGTTTACCCTATTATTTCATGTCAAAATGGTTGCTGTGAAAAAAGGTCCAACTGATTTGTATTAAAACCAACAAAATTATCTCACTGCACTGGCAAACTTTTTTATTTGTTTTAAGAAATATAAGAGTCAAACCTGGACTAAATTACTTGTTAAGATGGACATTTTTTACAGTGCATCAACTGATAAGTGCAGCACAAATACACAACTTTGCGCGCACACACACACACACACACATACATAATAAACCGATCAGTGTTAAAATGGATAACGGTGAGTAGGTTTGTCACCTTACTGACCGTTTTACTCTAGTTTATTTCTGGAGCTAGAGGCATGCTGATGGGTTGTAGCAGTGTCCAAAAATACCTGGCCTCAATGACACTGGACAAAGAGAAGACAAACGCAACATGGAAACCAAAGCAAAGAATAGCCTGAGCTACACCACCTATAGTTCAAATGTTTGCTGACCACCCGGCCAATTTGGACGTGATAGGGAGCACTTAACCTTGGGAAACAGGGAGCTCTATTTCAACATGCAGATAAGACAGACAAAGCCTGGCCTGTTAGCAGAATGCATGGGTAAAGCAACCGTACACTGACAAAACATGTTCTGCAATTGCAAAACACATGGCAAATTTGTGTCTGTTCTTGGCTCAGAAACTCTATGGCAGTAATTTCTCCCAATGCCAAGAATGTCAAATACTTAGCAGCAGTCAATTTATTTATTTCACCATGTGCCTAGTTCTGTGTTTAGATGTGGAAACCCGATGCAGTCATTTATCTAGGGTTGGCAATGCTCCATGTTCAAAGAGCAGGTGTAGGAGTAGAGGAGGCAGGTGTGACATGCAGGCTCAATGTAAATGACAGAGGGAAAGCCTAAAGGCTACGAGAGGCATGTCTCAACATGAGGGGACTATGGTCAAACAGTTTGCCCTACTTTTCCTTGGTGTTCCTAACTGCGTCCCGTGCTTCTCAACCTACCCAGGAAAAATAGTTTTGCACAATCATCATATTTGCGGCCTGATGAACCCGCTGTGCCTGTGTGCATCTGGGTCAGAGCTGAAGACGGAGAAGCCCGTAACCTGTATACACAACACTGCACGCAGACACTTGCAACACAAATGAATTTGGCAGACTGTCAGAATGTACAACAGCTTCATTAGTCTGTTGTTCCAAAGTAATGGTTTTCATGCTGATTCTCACATGGATAAACATTTTACAGTTTTTCTTGCAGTGCAAACTGATTCTGCAGAGCAATGAACTAATCTAACAAAATGTACCTCATCTACAGCCCTCGTAGCTTGCAGCATTTTACACACCGCAGTGACCTGGAAATCTTATGGCCACATAGGCAAGATCCACACTTATGTGCAAAAGCTGTTTTCATGTAAAATTGTTTTCCGTCCACACTAGTGCTTTCACAAAGTTTTCGAAAAGTTGGCCATCTGCAGCAAAACGCTGAAAACCCTTAAAATTATTTAATGGCCATGTGCAGAATTTGTATTACGTCACCTGCCATGTTGATTATTTCAGTTCAAGTCAGGATCACATGACAATCATACATCATACATCTCGTCCCTCCCTTTTGCCCATTTTTTCCTGGCTACACTACAACGCAAAACTAGTTGTTTTCATATTTATGTATTTGGGAGAGCGTTTTGGAAAAGCTCCGTTTTAATGTGGAAGGAAGAGCAAATATTTCTCTGGATTGGTGTGGACTTGGCCATAGCATAGCAAAGCCAGTAACTTCATATACTTGGAATATGTGCAGCCCAACATTTTCAGTTCTGGAAGCCACCGATTTTGTAGAAATGTTTGGGAACTGATCTGAATCTTCTCACCTTAAACTATGGGTTTAAGTGACTATAATGTTTGGTTAGCATAATTCTAAAGAGATAAGCTATACATTAACACTAACAGAAACCACTGCTCAAATCAAACACTATCATGATGCGCTGTGTTGCAGTCAGTCCGTATTTGAAGGGAAATTCCGTACAGTGTGAAGACAATAGCCAAAGTCAGAGACAGAACAACTGACCCCCCCACCCACCTCCCTTCCTCTTCTATGGCTTAATTCTCATCCTCAGTCCTTCAGTCTGTTTCTGACTAGGTACAATAGACCGACACGACCCTGAGGTAACAGCAGTGCTTTTTCATAGAGCACTCAATAAACTACAAACCAAAGAAAGAAGAGGGAAAGCACAGAATGACACAAACATTTCAAATGTTCAAATGAAAGATGTGGTCTGACATTACGGAATCTAAGTATATGCAAGATGACCATCAGTGTGAAAAGCGGACTCTCCATAATGACTGTGGCTCTAACAGCTTCCCTGTAGATTTGAGGGTAGCTGAAACCACAGACAACTTAAAACACAAGCTCAACACCTATCTTTTTAAGCCTTGCTTTTTCAAGTGAAACTGCTATTTTGTTAATGGTTTTATTTTTCGTTCTTGATCTTTCTATTCCTTTTCGGTTATATATTCCCATTTGGTTTTATTACTTTAAACATATAAGTCTACTGAATTGAATCTTTTGTTATTACTGTTAATTTCCATTTATCTCTTTTTATGCATGTTTTTTATGTGCTGTATTTTTATCTTTAATTTGAAGCAGACTGCACTGCTGATGACAAATGTGCTATATAAACAGTTATTGATTGACTGATTGATTGACTGATCAAGGTTGAGACTTGGTCAAAGTGAGCTCTTCTTGCTTTAAAGGTGCTAAACCCATGTTCCATGTCTGTTCAGTTGTCTACAACATTGAACAGAGAATGTAGGCTTATTCATATCTGCTCTGAATGACTTTAAGGTGACAGAGGACATTATTGTGCTATAAGGCTTGGGGTGCATCGCCTCCTACACAGGATGGAGCACAATCAGAGTTCCA
>OMKZ01056143.1:0-20617 GCA_900302535.1 Neoniphon sammara
GTTGCTTTTGCATGACAGTGTGTGCATGCATGTATGATGCTTGCATGCACATGGACAGGCATCTCTGTTTAGGTGTGTGTGTGTGTGTGTGTGTGTGTCAAGGAATGTCCCACAAAGAAGGATTAAAACAGCCATTATGGGGTGCCTAGAAAGGGATGGTGGTCTGTTTTGCTTAATTGGCAGCCAAACGTGCTGGATGGTTTAATTAGAGCATCAAAATAGGAAATTCCAGCATTGTGGAAGATGGCAGAAATACACCTCTGCATGTATCTGATCATCAGATACATGCAGACAGTCAAATGAAGTCGAGCACATTTGCCATAAAATGAATCAGCTCTGAATATCTAAACAGTGCAGTCTGGTTCCCATTTCTGTCAAGACAACATCAATTCGACTAACTTGATTTATCTTACCTTGAGAGCCAAGCATGTGAATTGTTAGAGGACTGTGCTACTTACAGATGAGGCTGTGCATCCCCTGAAACTCTTTTTTTTATGCTACTGCAATAAAACTGCTTATTTCAAATGCATGAACTAGCTTTACATCAACTACAAATTAATATTGAAAAAAACATAAATTACTTTTAAACTTGTGCATAGGTTACACAACTTTTTGTAAACCTGATCACTAATCATCAGCGGGTTTTAAAAATTGGAAGCACACAAGGATAAAGTAACATTCAAAGATCACAAACATGTGTCAAACTCCATATTGATCATAAACAAAGAAAGAGAGATAAATAAATCAATTAAATAAATAAATCATAGAACTGTATAATTCCAAGCTCCTAAAGTGTTGATGGAGACTTGTTTGTCCATTCATAGAGCTGCTATGACTCTGTTTAAGGTGTTTAAATACAGCGGTGAGAAACATTGGCAAAAGTGTTTATTTGGACAGCTATAGTTAAATTAAGACTGCTGATGCTAAGAAGACAGAAACCCTGCCCCAAACGGATCTGAGCTTCATATCAAAATCAATGTGGTGACAATTTACCATAAAGAATGATAAGGGCATTATGAACGCATGATAATGATCATAAACATAGTATGATGTATGAAACACAGTGAGAGGGTTGGTTACTTTATGAAGCAACTGTATAGTTAAAGACATGGCACAAATGTAATTTTCTGTTTGTTTGATGATTATAAAGCTACTTTTTTTTTTTTTTTTTGCAGAATTCAAAACACTCCGCAATGTTTTCTATATCTGCATAAATTTCTGACGTCCATATTTTCCTATTAGCGCAATTAGTCCAGTGCATACTATATATAAAAAAGAGACCTACCTAATGAATTTCTGTTTTAAAAACTTTTCATATTGCTGCTTACACTTGTACACTCTCTTTGTATTCTACTCCATGAAGTGACCTATTGCCAAAACCTCTTGTTAGATTTTTGATGTTGTCTGTCTTTATTCTTATGTGACCCGCAGGACCAAAGGGCCATTGCTTATATGTGCAAATTACTCAGACAGTCAAACAGATTCTGGGAGCTGATCTCTGCTTCTAAAGGGATGTTAATCTGCTTCTAATGCATCACAGCACACCCCAGCTCAAGAGTAGACCAGTAATCTCCCTTAATGTTTTCTGTTATGTTGCAAAAAATGACCTCTACTGGACTGTCAGCAGAGCTGCACCCAGGATTGCATGATATTCTCGTTCTATTTTCTGCTTTCTGGGGCCAATGCGGTTTCAGTAGACCCCAAATACGTGCAACGACCTCTGGCATTCATGCTGTCCTTGATAAGTAATGTATGGTTTGTGACAAAGTTCAGTGTCTTGAAATTTAAAAATTACAGTATCCACTGTTTCAGCCAGAATTTTATTCTTGTAAGGATGGAAAAGCCTCTGAAACAGCATTTAGAGCATCATGAGACACTAAAACTCTCCATTGCAACCCAGACAAATGGAATTCTTTTAGGATTAGCAGCTCTTTAAGGCAGGGTGACCCACCCCATCCATTCAATGATAGGAGAAACTCTGGGACACAGTGGTGCCTTTCAATGAAGAATTTGGTCCCAAAAAGCATTACTGAATGAGTTGAATTAATAACTGTTCAAGTTTATTTATTTTTCATTTATTCATTTAAAGACCAGTATTGGCAAACCTAGCTGTAATAATGAAGACACTCAGTGTAAACTATTTCTTCCACATTCTTATCTTTATTCCAAACTGCTGTCAGTAAAACACATCAGAAACACATCAAACAAATTCAGGCTTTAGGCTGAATCACTACTGTATGGTATCAACTGAGTATAAATGTGCATGCAGATTTTATATGTATATGTATTTAGATTGTGAACTGTTTTTATGCATCCCTTTTACTTTTCTCCAAATGTATGCAACTATTACAGCAAAACAAATCAAACCTTTTCCTGGAGAGTGCGTCATGAAGATACCAAAGAAGGTAAATCTGACACAGTTTGAGCTTGGATTACACTGATGGGGCCAATACTGCCCTTTTCTGAGAAATGAAATTTGGTCCAGTATTGTTCATATCTGATAGGATGGATATGATGCAGTTTGATTCACGGCATATTTACTGCAGAAATCATCAATACTACACTGGGTGTCTACGGGCAGCCTTTAATCTAAATGGATGAGATGAGGCATTTTGGTCAGAGTGCACGCTAGTATTCATGAATTCGTTAAATCTGTTTTATTTTCCCGGGTTTGATGGAGAATTTTCAAAGGCTTTTCCATCCTGCTAAGAATAAAATTCAGACAGAAACTGATAAAATGTAAATTAACTGAGCGAAACATTGAACTTACAGATGAATATCAGATCTTTGCAGCGTTCTTGATTGAACGCTTGTCCAGGCTGAGGAAGTTCTTTCCCGTTCATCTCAGTGTTAATGACTGCTGCCCCCCAGTGGTCACTACTCCCCTTCTCTGCACCTCTTCCATTTTACTACCTGGCGATGTTCTCATAGTGGTTTTTTATGCAATTAACAGTGACTTAAAACTATTCCGCCATGGTCAGTTGTTTTTCAGTCAGAAAACAAGCTATTGCACAAGTAGGATGGGCCAACAGTAATTGCCTCCAAAATGACGGGGGGATTACTTCTTTAAGAAAGCACTTCCTCCATTTTCGAGGTAGTGTCGATGTTGATTCTGTTGCAAAACATGTTGTGCATCCTTCCAAACGTTTTTCAGTAGTGGGTCGCTGCTCAAAATCATGTTTCAGGGTGTGTATCTTCCCGTTCCTTATGGAGGAACACAAGGGGTGTGGAGTTGCAAGGTCGAACTTTTTAGAATCTATTACACTCGCATGGGGCGGCAGATGTCAGTGTGTGTGTGAAGATACTAACCATCCTGGGACGTTGGGTTGAACGTTATAGGGTTGTAGGGGGATGGGGGTCCGGGACATGCCCCACCAGGATATTTATTTATCTATTTCTTTCTTTTTTGCAAATATGCTCTTAAATGGCTGTTTTACATTAATTTTCAGGGGAAGAGAAATACCAAAACATGCTCTACATATCCCAACTAGCACAGCTGAATAGCATAAAATCACTCACTTTGTATAAAAGCATCAAATTTGTAACATATCAGGTTGTTGTTCCAGTATTAGTAAAATGGATATTTATCACTTCCTGAATATATCTTCAGCCACTTTATAGTTTTGCTACAGTTTAACTGTACTTAATTCCTATTATTCTGTGATCATTATTGCAGCGTTCTTTGCTTACGAATTACACTGAATCCAGAAAACCAACCACTTTGTTTTATAACAGTTAATATTTTTCATTCATTATGATGATATTCAGGGGGATTGTACTGGCTGGTTTTGATTATTGGGGGATGGGTTACAACCCCACCCATACCTATCACTTTAAATATCTCATTTGGTTTAGCTCTGGGGAATTTTACTTTGTCCTATTATCAGAGTCTCAGACACCTTTATGGTCAGCCCTTTGTTGTGTGCAGTTTGAAGTTGTTTAAAAGGAATATTAGGCTGCTTTACCTCGATTTGCAACTTTGAAAACCCCTTATCTAATGCAATACATGAGACACAGGGTGGAAAATATTTTCTGCTTACCCATTTGTTAAATTTCTTGATATTCCCAGAGTTCCCGATAAGTCATGGACTTTCCCTGTCTGCAACAGGCCTACAATGTCTAAATTCTATGAAATTCCAGGAATTTCATGATCAGTGGAAACTCTGGGTAGTTTTTGCTGTGAATGAGCCCGTTCATTTATTATAGTGGAATAAAAACACACCATTTTTGCACATTTGATTGATTTGACTGACCTAAGTTTCCACTTCATGACACAATTCAGAGGCCAGTTGTTACTTGTTAAAAAGGAGTAATACCTTTATTTTTAAGACCATTAAAATAAATACTATACAGAATCCAATGTAGAAAAGTTGATACATGGCTTCTGTCTCAAAAAGGTTAACAATTCCATCACATTTTTAATAAATTCATTTAAAAAATAGCACTGAGCATAAACCCCAGAACCTCGAGTGTTCTCCTAACCCAGCCCCCCACCCCCCAAATGACAGGCATTTTTGTTTTAAACATTAAAAAAAAGAAAAGAAAAATGAAAGAAAAAAAAAGCTATAATCTCTATATATTCAGTCATCTGCAGTTTGGTCCTTTCATGTCAAAGACCCCCTCTAACATTTTGGTGAGGTAGGTTACAATAGTGACACCACCTTATCAAAAATGTGATATTTCTTGGAGGAAAAAAAAATCAAATTAACAAATGTATATCCAGAGCTAGCAATGAAAATCCAACCAAATCGTGAAAGTAGAGGCAAATTCTCCACACACTCACCATTGTGTTGCCTCCAAACTTCTGTCAGCACCATAAAGTCGGTTTCAAACTTAATAAGAAGTCTACCTCACAACTTTGACTATACAAGTTAGGCAGTACGAACAAGAATCGCACAGCAGAGAAAAGATCAAAGGGGGAAACAACTCATTCATGATGATTTTACTGTACAGGTCTTTTTATTGAAGATGCCCTGTGTCTCGATGCCCCCAAACCCCGTTTTGACATGATCATGGATTTTCTCCTTAAGAGGTTGTTTCTGCAAGTACACTTAAGGTTGTTCCTTTAAGTACTACTCTGGTTAAATGCAACACTTTCTAAAAAGAATATTACTTCATTAGATCATTTGGTTTTGGTTTAGTCAAGACTGAGCTGCAGTCTTTGAGCCAGTCCTAATCTCCTTAAGTCTTTTAACGTTATATATATCAGTGAGCAGTCAGCTTGCCACCACTGTTTACGGTGGCCTGGAAGTGCAAACAACCAGAATCCACAAGACAAATTGACAAATCAGATAACAGATTAAGATTTCACAATAATTTAATAACAATAATGCTAACATGCTGATGCTAATTCTAGTGTGCATGTTAACATTTAAATTACTTAATTTGTACTGCCATTTCATACACTTGAAGTTTTTATTAATGAAATATTAATGTTTCCTGATTTTGTCTATTTTGGTAAAGTTGGTTACGTGTCGCACAAAAGGGCCATTGTGAAAACTTAATACTTGAGTCACTGAAAGTTTCCAGGTTAAAAACTTAGCATGCACGCTTGTCCTTAAAGGATCAGCATTGAAAGGTTTTGCAGATTAATGCTTAAGATGCTTTTAGTCAGGTTTTTTTTTTTTTTTTTTTTTTTGGGTAGGACTAGACCCAGGAAAGGTTAAGGCCATGACTTGAATACTGGACTACAGCAGGCAGACGGAACAGACCAGTAATCAACTCATCTTCCACTCGGGTTGGCCAAAAACAATTTTCTAGGTTAGGTATCAGAATTAAAGGAAACAAGGAAAGCATAAAGTCTGCAGTCTTTTTTTAGGATGTAGAGGGTAAAGCCATGGTAGGATTTAGCCAAGAAACAGAAGTTCTTATGGAGAACTCAGATCAGCAAGGACTTCAGGTTTGACTTCTAAAAAGGGGGACGGGGCTGGACAAAGGGCGGGCGGATTCTTCTAGATGAGGTCGGCCACATTCATGGGCATCTCCTCTACGGTGGTGTTGTAGAAGGTCTCAATGTCCCTCAGGGTTCGCTTGTCATCCTCAGTCACCATGTTGATGGCCACGCCTTTCCTGCCGAAACGACCACCTCGGCCAATCCTGACGGGGGAGAAGTTCAGTTTATCTAGGCTCAGTTTCAATGTGCAAGATTAGACAGACATGTTTCAAGATGCAATTCCACACATTTGTGGCTCCAAAGGGTCGTGAAGAGGCCAATTTTGAAGTTAGTAAAAAATTCCCATTGTGACAAACTATCAAACTGGCCAGTCTGTGATACTTTGTGTATCGGAAGACACAAAAGTTAAAGGATCCAATGCTGAGTCCACCTTTTTCTAGACAGGGCGCTGTTTAAAGACCCCATGAAATGGGAATCTTCATTGATTTTGTGTATTTCCTGAAAACGGGATGTTGCGGTGGGAGATAAAGGAGGCATCATTCACAGTGTAAACCAATAGGATATTACTTGGTGAGAGAAACAGTTTTATTTGATGTGATGGGGGCGGGACTGTTCAAACGAAAGTAAAGGTAATGGAACTTCATTTTATGAGGACCTTACGAGAAACTTTTGGATTTCATGGTGTACATGGGAATAGGTAATTGCGTCAAAGTACAGACAGACCACTTCAGTTTTGCTTTTACCTGTGGATGTAGTTCTCCCTGTTGGTGGGCAGGTCATAGTTTATCACAAGGGAGACCTGCTGGACATCAATACCTCTGGCCTGAGGAGGGACACACAAGGAATCAGTCACATAGGTCATTATCATTTCAAGCCATCACTATCACTGGTATTGCGTTAGCTAAATATGCAAATATACAGTGAGATCTTATACTAATGACATCCAATGTTCATATGAAGTCCAAGTGTGTGGACCTGCAGTGAGCAGTGATTTAACCGTGATCAACTGCGGTCCAACAGTTCTCAGGTTTTCATTCATACCAAACACTACGGCAGTGTATTTCATTTTATTGGTTCCTCCTCTCTGATCTGGGGTGTTTTAATAGGTGAAATCAGATGCCGCAGTATTTGCCTTCCATGGCATAGAATTGCCATGCCCTAATCTTAATTAATCTTAATCTAATCGTAATTTTAAGGTCATATCCAAAGGCTAACACAGCAAAAAAAAAACAAAAAAAAAAAAAAAAACAGAGGACCAAATTGACACACACAACAGACTTCCATTCAGGGCGGTTACCAGTTTCAAACATGACAAATGCTTCAAGACAAACCTTGCAGCTGAAACCTTGTGAATCTACATCTAAATTAATAGACAAAGTAATGACTGTATGAGGAGTGTAATCTGCCTTTTAGTCGTAAATCAGGGACTGAAGCCCAGCCACTGTGGAGAGCAGATAGGATTTTCTACCAAGGAAATTTCAGTCCTTCAACAACACAGCAGCTGGAAGGAGAGGGAACCTTGGACTGGACCTAATCAATCAGTACGTTTACATGCGTACAAGAAGCCCTATTATTGAATTAAGTTACCTTTTGCTGATTACTGGAAATTTCCGTATACATGTCAATAATCAGCCTCCCCACCCCATCCCTCAGTGCCATGTCCTGTTGGGTAGCTAGTAAACATTAACTGATAAAATTAAACTGTCAAAAGGAGGGGCCCAAACGAGCCCTCCAGTTCCAGAGTGTAAAATATAATTTTTCTCCAAGAGGACCATTGGAGGTGATGAGGCTGCTAACCAGGGTGCTACTGTTACCTCAGATAGCTCAAAGCATTAGTGACGTTTGTCTACTAACGTAGCTAACTAGCTTTGTAACTACATGGGTTTTTCTATAGTTTAGATTCACTAATTAAATTCCAATTAAAATATGCAAGAATGAGTATTGTAATGCTAGGTTTCACTCACCACTATTGTTTGCCCCTCTTAAGTATGGAAAGTTCTGCACTTCATTATTATAAAATAGAGATCAAGTAGGATCTTCCACACGGAACTTTGAAAATAAATCTAATTAAATTGGGGCTACATATGCCATGCAGTTGTACTTTGGAGCCCCTGACATAAAACCATTTGACAAGCCCTGTCTAGCTAACCAGTGTTACTGTACATACCAGCAGATCAGTGGTGATGAGGACGCGACTGGAGCCAGAGCGAAACTCCCTCATGATCAAGTCTCTCTCCTTCTGGTCCATGTCACCATGCTGGAAGACAAGATGGAGGATGAGGATGCAGCTAGAAAAATAGCAGGACTAGACAGAACTGGAAGGATGGCCTACACCTGAAGAACAAATACTGATCCTTTTTAGAAATTTCCAGAAACTAAATTAAATTAACCAAATGCATAAAAATACCAGTTTAATACTATTTAAAACTGATTGAGATAGTTACTTGCTTCTGTAATAGTAGTTTAATAAATCAAAATCTTTTAACAGCAATTTTCCAAATCATATTCCAGTTTTTCTCCAAGTTAAATTTTTTTTTAAATAAACCAATACTCTAATACTCACATTTGTTTTAAAATATTAACCAACTGGTTTTCATAGAAAAGTCTAAACAAAACTTAGAATTTTGTTAATGAAAAGAAATACATTCAAATGATTTTTCTGTTCATCTGTATTCAGTCCCTTTAAAAGCCTTTCACAACCAACAGCCAGATGGCTACTGGTCAGACTGGTGTTTTGTGTCCACAGCATGAACCAGCCTTGTGTCTCACTGAACAGAGCTGACTGGGATGAATATGGACTGGTTCTCTCTTCCCCTGCCAGATTAAGATCTAGTGCCATTTTAAGGACACTGCCTTGCCCAAAGGCAGGGGTAGCTTGACATGAATATGATTTATGTTTGCTGTACTATGGGGTGTGTGAAGGGATAGATATTTGAAGTACACGTAAAAATGGCCTCAAGGTGTCACTGCAATTCATTTGGATCGCAAATGACAAAATGATGTCACAGGTGGCAAACATGGCTGCACATGTAATGTCAATCAAAGAAGCAAAATCTCCACTAATCACGCTATTAAAATGAATCCCTGTGGGGGCCATACCAGGGCAGAGACAGTGAAGTCCCTGGCGTGCATCTTCTCAGTGAGCCAGTCCACCTTCCTCCTGGTGTTGATGAAGATGACGGCCTGGGTGATGGTCAGGGTTTCGTACAGATCACACAGTGTGTCCAGCTTCCACTCCTGGAGGACAATACCAGGTCAGAGACAAAGCCCAACTCAAGTAGCATCATCCTCATCTTTATGCACAGCTGAGAGATTTGATAAGATGACGTCCGGTCATCTACACCTCTCAAATCTGCGCATTCTGGTCAAGAGTTTAGAATGCATGGCTATACCTCTACATACTTTTCAGTGCATATTTCGACCTGCTTATAGTATAGTGCATATTCTGAACATCCTGGATTTACACTGTAAATTCTATTTGTTATAGTTTCCAGCCCTGGATCCCCACCTCTTTCTCCACATTGATGTAGAACTGACGAATACCCTCCAAGGTCAGCTCCTCTTTCTTGACCAGGATCCGAATGGGTTCGCGCATAAACTTCTTGGTGACCTCCAGGACATCAGCTGGCATGGTGGCAGAGAGTAGCACAACCTGGAAACAGACGAAATGAGAATCTACTTCAATCCCATCATGAGTCAACCATTTACAACCTCAGAATTATATACTCTTAATGTTACGTTGAATTGCTCATTTCAATAGGCATTTAGGTCACAATAAATGATCCATCAAGAACACATGGATTGACTGCTATTTCGTAAGGGCGCTGTTACTCACCTGTGTGTTGCTACCAAGTTTCTGGAAGATCTCATAGATCTGGTCCTTGAACCCTCGACTCAACATCTCATCAGCCTCATCCAAAACAAACATCTTGATGTGCTTGGCAGCTGGGAACAAAAGAATACAACTTGAACCGTTTCTTCAGAAAAACATTTAAGTGTTGCAAATCGAAAACAGTAAAAACCAAATCCACAATGATTTTAAAAGACCCATTCCTGGCATTGATTAAACCCTTAAAAACTAACCTGCTCAAAAAAATTACACATTAAGCTTTTTCCATGGAGGGAAAAAGCTCCCCATATGCCTTAAAATGGCTCAGCTGTAAGTCTACACCTTTGCCTCATTTAGACTGCATGGATCTATGAATATGCAAATAGTCACTGCCTCTATTCAAATCTCCACCCATCCAGATGGGGCATTAGGAAAGAAATGCATCTAATGTACTTGGCCAACTATTTTGCGTCAGCTAAATATGCAAATATACAATGAGATACTGAGGCTATGATTGGTTACCAGTCTGTGACGCAACAGACCGATAAAGTTACATGGCCTGCGTCAATCCTGATTTCTGTGAGTGCAACAGGGAAGTAGCATTTTGACCGCCATGAAGCAAAAACAATGCTCTGTGACAAGTGGAGCACACAGAACACATGAGTATGGTAGTGGATTATCTAGTAAAACATAAAAACACGATAAGTGGTGTGGGTCTCTTTAAGGAGCTGGATACCAGTCATTTCTCTCTGGGCAGTGTGTTTACATTAACTCCAGCTCCAGCTGATGAGTCACCATTCACTTGACGTTTAGACTCACTATAATAAATGTTCCGTGCTCGTGAAGCCAGTGGCTGAAAGATTTTATGGATGCTGTATTCAGACAGTGAGGTTTCTGATCATTGCTCTAGATCCTTGTTGTCTTGATAGACTCCAGCCAGCAGAACGCCGAACAGAGCAGCAAAACACTCAAGGGATTTCCAGAGTCAGTTGACACGCATGGATTTCATCATTATACAGCTTTTCCAAAATGACAAGGAAGTCTCTGTTTCATTTAGGCAAGACTCAAAAGCAGTAAGTCCGATAGTAATATTATGCCAGGAATCTTGTCAAACTATGAAGCCAAGTGTGGGTACCTCTACTCAGACTGAGGTCTTTTAGACAGACATTTAAGAATTTTACAGATATGGGTTTTACTCACTTTAATTTAAAGACAGTTAAATGGTTTAAGATGTTGATTGGGCTGAGGGTGCAAACGCCTGAATGCGGGCTCCCACAGACAACCTAGCATTTCTAGCCCTGTCCTCTGGTAGACTTACCGAGGAATTTGCGGTTCAGCATGTCAAAGACCCGGCCAGGGGTTCCCACCACGATGTGGGGGGCTTCGGCCTGCAGCTTCTGGACTTCACTGCGGACATTGGTCCCTCCGATACAAGCATGGCAACCAGCTCCCATGTAGTCGCCCAGGGCCAGGATCACTTTTTGGATCTAAGAGGCAGAGATGGACCAAATAAAAAAGAAAAAATTGTAATGAAACAAGACATTATCATATGCGCACTTCAGTTTTAAAGCATAAAAACAATAATACCTTTAAGTTGGGTTTTAACTGTGGTTATATTGATATATCCTTTTGCCAATATTGACCGATCATATATTGGCGACCATACAAGAGCCAAACTTACTGAGGTGACCAATATTCATACCAGTTACTCAGCCACTTTTACAGCCTGCTGACAAACCAACATATTTACAGCTAGGGCTGTATGATTCTGGATTAAAAATGGGAATCACTATTTGTCTTAGAACTGGGATCATGACTCACACACCAACTTTTCAAATAAAACTATTTCACATTCTTTCAAATGACACAGTATGTTTTAACAGCAATTTACTTTCATCAAATGTAAACATTACACTAGCATTTCTGTATTTAAGACAGATGGTTCTTAATATATTACTGACCTGGTTAGAAATTAATGTGACTATACATTTTGGCTGTGTGTAAACAGATTTTTGAAACAATTGTCTCGAAAATAAGCCCTCTTCTATCTTTCATACCTCGTCATTGCTTCTTACTGTAAAGTCACCACTGATGAAATGAACATTTAGGATCAAATATATCCGACATATTTCAAGCGCATTTTGATTGCTCTGTGACTGAGCAGGTAAGGCAACTTTTTAAAGTTACAGGAGGAAACTGCATAGTAAATCCCAGACATCGATCCTATTTTTCGAAAATAATGGGAGCCATGTCTGTTGCCATGTATAAGACGATAGTGTCTGTCATGTATTTCCTGTCATGTAACAGAAAGCCGGTTGTGCTTGAGTTTTTAGCTTCCTCATGTTGTATTTTGTGGCATCACTTTGAGTGGTTATACAAATGTGTGACATGGCCTTATGGTGCTGATGCCATCATAAAAACACTTTGCACAGCAGAGTCTCTTGATATTGGTTGTGTTTCTCAAAACCAAAAAATTTTCACACACTTGGAAGAAGAAGAACCCCATTTTGGTAGGGTGATGGCTTGGTTCCTTTTTCTGATATGCTTGAAAGAAATGATTGAGGCCATTATCACCACAACACCAGTCCAACTAGGCAGATGTAGAAGAGATTTACTCCTTCCCAGCGAGAGTTGTGAGCCTACCTGCTGAGCCAGCTCCCTGGTGGGGGCCAGGACCAGAGCTTGAGTGGCCTTCAGGTCCACGTCAATCTGCTGCAGAATGGAAATGGCGAAGGTCGCTGTTTTCCCAGTGCCTGACTGCGCCTGAGCAATCACATCATAACCTGGACATAGACACAAACAGCCTCCTGTAACCTCCTGATAAAGAAATTTCAACCACCACTTACTGCTGGGGCTTTTCACGCCAGCAAACTGCAGGTCGAGTGTTCCACGTGGACCCTGCTGACACCAGACCAGCCAGTCTAGATTGTTGCCAACATATCTCCAAGGATCACTCATTTCTGTTCAGCTGGCTTTCGGTCTAGCTTCTTTGCATTGCAGGTGTCATGTTTGTACTCTATAAATAACAATTTACAATGATACAATGTACATTGTAGTCTGATTGAGTAGGTTACCTGTCTGTTCAGATACAAGTAGACCCTTTCACAAAGCCAGTCTAACCTAGATAAGATTTCTACTGTAGTGTTAAAGGGGCTTTCTTAATTCTGTTTTATTTGATAATATTCTTAGAATCAAAATTGGTATATTTTGGGTCAACACTAAACATTTAGTGAAGCACTGACCCAAGGACGGAGAAAGGTCCACAGCATAGAGAGATTTATTTGGGTGTTGTATTTTAAAAGGAATAATTAATAAGTACTTCCAAGGATATCCATTCATTTTAAGTTAAGTTAAAACGAATCCGCTAAAGCTCATGCTGAAAAAAATTAATTCAAAATAACCCCCTTCACAAGCTATAATGTTTAGTGGCCATCTGACTGCAGGTACAAATCAGAAAGGTGCTGTGTCCACACCATGAACCAGCCTTGTCCCACTGAGCAGAGCTGACTGGGATGAATATGGACTGGTTCTCTCTTCCCCTGCCAGATTAAGATCCAGTGCCATTTAAGGGCACTGCCTTGCCCAGAGGCAGGGGGAAGACCACCACTAGCTTGAAACGACAGTTCTGTTTGCTGTACTGAACTATACTAGTGTTGACGGCATTCGTCAATTTCCTGGCCACCAAATTCAGGACTACAAAATCAGTAAACCCTCTCAGAAAGTTGACTATAAAGCCCTCATCTTTTTGGAGTGTTCAAATATTTCCATACCAAGACATCATCTTGATGGGAAGATTTCCTTTACTCTGGTATGATATCCTGAAGTAGTCAAATTTCTACGGTTTGGGTGGGGAATTGACAGATGGGAAACAGACATGATCTAAACAGTCATCCTCATATAGTGATATATATTAACTTCTAGGGAGGGAAATGGTTACATTTAAAACAAATCCCTCCCCTTGTCCTGATGGTTTCCAGACCTCAGTGTATAAACAACTAGTTTACAGTAATGCCCGCTCCCCAACCTTAATGTTATTATTAGTGCCAACCACCAACACTGCTTCTCCAAAATGTAAAACCCAGTTATATTCATGAAGTTAGTTCAATTCTTACTTCAGTTATGTCTTACTCACCCTTGATACAAGGCATAATGGCCCTCTGCTGGATAGCAGAGGGCTTCTCAAAACCATAGGCATAGATTCCCCTGAGCAGGGCCTCGCGCAGGTGCATCTCATCGAAACTGTCCACGATCTCACTCCAGTTGCTCTGAAAAGGGAAACAAGGAAGGCCAAGGGAATGGGATCAGGAAGCACAAAAGTTGGTTAATTTGGAAAATGTTTCAGAAACATCTCAAATAGAACACCAACTCCTACTTGGGATTTCTGAACGCTCCTGCCACTTTTCAGCAGGTTCACTTAGCTGTAGTCCTAGTGTTGTTATCTCATATACCAATATATACCTCTATTCAAGCTGGTAAATGAATGTGGCACTGCTTAGCAGGGTATCTACTGACATACTCTGAATAATTAAAGTCATACACAGCAATGTGAAGAGCGGATCTTGATGGTTTGTAAACTTCCTTAAGTCATGTTTCCTAAAGGCTCCTACAGACTGTACATTTTTCCCCCACGATATTGCCGTCTCAGACGAAAGCTGACAAAACATGGCAAAATGTGACAGAATCTTTCTTGGGTTCAAATTGGTGGCCCTAGAACACACTGTGTGGCTCGGTGGACTACGACCATAAATAGGCTGAGTCAAACTTTCTGACACTGTCAGAAATTTCTGTCCTCAATCGGACAGTGTGACTTCTGCTACAACCCACGTCTATAAACAACCAATGGGAACCGGTCTCCTCCCCCGCCCCCCGAACTTCATCATGCATATTAAATACTGATGATGAATTTCATGGAAAATAAATTTCAAGGGGTTATAAAAAGGGGTTTAATTTTTTTGTATATGGAATAGAGAGGGAGTGAGACCTCTTCACTCCGCCGGAGGGAGCATGCAGCCCTATGCCGACTCGCACTCTGGTGGGAGGCATTAACAGCGCTGTCTGAAAGCAGTGAAACTTGAAATCTTCCAGTCTGACGCGTACTACAGTCAAGATTTTAGGAGACCCGTCTCGTACAATGTGACATGGAATGATCTTGTAAGATAGCTGTTGTCGCACAGTCTGCAGCCGCCTTAAGGTATGTACTTTTGCCAATAGCAGAAAAACAATTTGCCATGTTTCTCAGTGAGTTTGGCATAATGCAACAGCACGTTGCAATGTATCCCTTGCTTGACTGACTGCTTATTACTACAGCTTGAACCCATGCAAAAGGATTTTTTGATATAGTGAGCTAATCAGATTTCTACAGCAGTAAAGGACTCACCTCAATGACGCCATCTGGCTCCATGCCCTCGGGGCCATTGCCTCTGGCAATGAGAAAAGGGAAAAAAGTCATTAGTGTTACAACACAGGCTGCTATTCCTTCCTCTACAATACAAATGGACTATCTGACATCACATTTACAGGCCCCATGAGGAAAGACTAAGCAAAGCTACACAGGCAGAGCAGGTAAATATTATGCTAGGGCTCTGTGATACATACTATATTCACACATTCATATAGTTTAAAAGCACCCTAACCACTACTAACGCCACCCCACAAATTTTCACTCTTTAAAGATCAGAAATTTGTAATTTTTAGAGCAATCTATAAGTTACTTTTGGATTTAATTTTGTAAATTTTTTTTTTTTTTTTACATATATTGACTTTCCATTAACCTGCCTCAGACTTCTATGTTTTGGGCGGTTAACAGGATATCAGGCCACCAAAAAATAAATAATAAAATTGTGGGGTGCGGGGGTGTGGGGGGACGTGTAAGATGATCTTAACGCATCCAGTGAACAATGAATCACGTGTTATTAATAAGTAGGAAGTGAATTAACACGTATGTCTAAGTCAACCAATAATTTCAACAAGCCCATCATAAAACCCTCGGTCCCTAGCTCCTAGAAGGAAGACTGGAATAAAGTCTGCTTCTCTGGAGTCCGCCATTTCTGGTTAACGTAATTCACACTTTCAAGATGGTCGTTTGGCTAGCGGTCCGGTAAACTATCGGGTTTTCAGCACTGGCCAAACTAGCTGGCTCACAATTACCGTTACGAAAATGGCGACTGTTCTCGCTTAGACTCGACATTTCATGACTCCACACACGTCAGTTACAGTAGGCCTAAAAAAACGATGTTAATAGCGTTGGCTACAAGGTGTGCGCTAGCTAATACACCGACGGGGAACAGGCCTTAGCCGTTTTCATAAGCTCTAGATAGGCTTGCCAAGTCAGCGAGATCTATTGGGTTAACTTACACTGCCATAACTAACCCACTCATTCAGTTCACACTGACTGTCGAGAATACGGACAACTGAAAGCCGACAGCATAGACTGCCCACGTTACCGGCATTGTCCTAGCCACAGGCTAACGGTATCATGACCATGTGCGCCAATTTACAAATAAAATAAATCAAATGGCACCCATCGGCTACACGGGATCCTTACTCTACTGCAGGGTCAGATATCAAATGAGTGTTTGTCGAAATATCGGTAGATTTTTGATTTCGATGTCAAAGTATTGAATCAAAAGCCGGGAAGGCCCGAGCCAGGCTCATTCACGTGCTCACAGAGGCGCCGGGTTGCCTCTACTTTGTCCGAGTCTCGTTAAAGAGCAGCGGCGTTCATACTACTACTAAAATTGCTTTTACGTTTGCGTATCCACACAACAAAATAACAAATGTGTAACTAAAAGATCTATCGATAGATCAAGCAATTAATCATTTTATGGTTACTAACGGGCAAGGGCCGGTAACGTTAAGTCTCGGCACTAACGTTGGCGATTTGAGCGCAAGGAGCACCGGGCTCCTCCGCTCAAAACACACATGTCCACATCCCGGTGTTAATAATCTTTTTGTTTTTTGTTTTTGTTTTTCCGATCAAAACGGCATTTCTGTCTTGAAAGTCAATCAAAAGTCCTCTTACCTGTCATCGTACTCAGCAGACATTATCACAAAGGAAGAGAGTGTGGCAGAAATGTGTTATATACAACGACGTGACACGCAAAGAAGCGTTTCCATTGCAGCCAAAGACCATCATTCAACTGTGACCCCACCCATATCGACTAATGATTGGTCCACTCATATGTCACTCACAACTGGACCGGCCCATAGTGTCGCTGCCTGCGCATGATTGTTAATACTTAGTAGGCCAGATGGGCGGTGTTACCCGTATATACGTATATCCCTGTGAAAGCCCCGGTCACACGGGACACCATGGGTTATCATTTTTAACTCCTCTACAAGTGGGCTTTGCTTCCTGAATCCAGCTATTGGCTATCGTAGACAATGAGTATATTTTACCGGGTATTTCCGACATTTCTTCTGTTTCACGGTAGGGTAGTCCTCGATCCGTCGGCCATTTTCGTCACTGAATTGGCACGTTAAAGCCGTGACGTCTTTGATGACATCTTACTCCCGGTGTTGCAATCGGGAACTTAAACTTGGAATTA
This sequence comes from Neoniphon sammara, assembly GCA_900302535.1. Taxonomy (NCBI): domain Eukaryota; kingdom Metazoa; phylum Chordata; class Actinopteri; order Holocentriformes; family Holocentridae; genus Neoniphon; species Neoniphon sammara. The sequence goes on from OMKZ01056143.1 coordinate 17,270, forward strand.
TGGGCAACAGTGAGTCACACTGTAGTCATAAGTAAAATTTAGGCAAAATATCTAGTTGATGATAACAGCTTGTAATGTGACAGTGATCAACCCAACTAACATTGTGACATACACTCAGGGGCGTTCCACAAATTTCTGGGCCCCATGCAAAAGGAAATTTTTGGGGCCCTGGCCAGCACCCTTTTTTCTTGTTTATCTTCAAAATGTGACATATGGCCAGTTAGTTGGAAGTATGGCCAGTAAGCTGGAAAGTTTCACAAAATTATGTAGCTAGTACAACAGATAATCAATCTAATGAACTGCACTCTCTAGTCCTGACAAAAGCACTGCTGACAAACAAGTGGATAGTATATTGTGACTTTTAACCTTAAACAAAAGTGAGTTGTTTCATTTGTCTCAAGACTCTTGCATCTAATATTAGCTGCCATCAAAACTTGGTGATAAGAGCTACATTTCTGACTGGGACAAGATACTACTTGGCCAGTGTGGTAAATTATTGAGTGTAGGTCATCAAAATACCAGTGCAGAGGCGACATTGGACCTGAAGGCTCCTTATTTCAGTTTTCTGGTGTCTGATCTTTGCTGCCCAACAAAACATCTGTAATGGCAGGTGCCCTTTTGATAATCAGTGAGATACACACACTCAGCCCGGTACAATTTAGGCCATGTTCACACTAATCAGGAGAAATCTCTGCTTTGCCCTTCTGTCCACTGAAAACAGAGCTTTTCAAAAATGCTCTCCCAAGTGGATAAATTTGAAAACGCCGGAGTTGGCATTGTAGTGTGGACAATGACAATGGCAAAAACAGATAATTCTGTGACGTTTATCAAACACAGACCTCACACAGAAACGTGTGTGTGTGTGTGTCAGCAGGGAGGATACGGTAGAAACCACTACAATGATTATAGCAACAATAACAGTATTTTTTCTGATCAAGGTGAAATTGTGATAGGAATTAAAATTGTGGTGGCCACAGTCCAATACGTTGATGAGGAACCCGACCCGGTCTTACTCCTGTGTTAATTTTTTTTAAAGATATGACATCGTTGGCTTCATGTACAGTAATGTAATGATGGATGTAGATGGAGAAGTGTTGTTGATATCGCTTGTAAACGTAAATTTGTGGTGTTGCTTACTCAGATTTAGGCTACTGCTCATGTGTATCCAATAAATGTTAATGTTTACACTGTTTTAGTGTGGCCGGCCAACTTTTTGAAAACGTTCTGAAAATGCTAGTGTGGACAAAGAACAATTTGGCACGAATGCACGTTTTCAGATTTCTCCGGATTAGTGTGGACATGGCCTTAGACAGCTGGTGGAAGGTGCTACTTGTGTGATGGTCCTGTAGATTTATGACAGCAGCCTGGTGTGCTTCTGCATAAGTGCTCATCTTGGATTATGGGACAAAAGACTCCAACTTGCAATCTTGTGTATTGGAGCAAGTTCAGACTCAGAATAAAGTATGGAGAGTGCCAAACCCCCAACACCCATACAGTAAGCCTCATCAAATAGAAACACAGTCACGTCTTTACCATGTATGTTTATTCTTAGCAACCATAATGCGTTGTAGAAGATATATAAAACAGTCAATTATGTTGCATTAACTCCTGCTTGGAAAAAAAAAAAATAGAAACGAAAAAATATAACACATAGCTATCAACAAAGTTGTCCTTAGTTAAAAAACAAGAGTAGAGGAGGGTAACACCACTGCGAGCATATTTTACCTGTTCTGTACCTGTCATGGTCCTGACCAAAATGTCACACAAACTTTAAAAGAAATACCAACCGGAGGTTCTTTTTTGTACTTACTTACTCCAAAAATATGAAACAAATTTGCTGTCCTCCTTAATACCATTTTTTAAACAATAAGCATAGCAACACATTTACTGACAAAGATAAAAACAGATGGAGAAAGAAAGATGAACACAATTAGAAGACAATGATTACTTCTTCGGGCCAATTTGTCTTCTGGCTTTTATTTGGGCAGTAATCCATAGAGCTCCACACTCCCAAATGAAGCTGATGAATTTTGTGGCTAGGTAGAGAACAGGATATTGATGTAACAAATGTTAGATATATGTTGAGCTCCATAGGGGTTTGAAAGTCAAAAATTCTGACTTCCTACTTAGAAATGCACAGGGACAACCCTTCAACCCAGAATTCCAAGTAGGAAATTCAGTCATTGCAACCTTGAGGTTTCTGAGATGCAGTCAGCACAGCAGCAATGCTACAAGTAAATGCTAGACAGCAGTACTTTTAACAGGATTATAACGATCAAAAAAGTTTGATTTCCATTTTCAACATCACATAAATCTATCATCTGTGCACTAAATGGCTAAACAAATTGGAAGTGTAAAGTTGCACTTACAGTTGCTAGCATTCTATGCTGACAAGCTAGCTAACACTGCCAAATATCATTGGCTGTAAGGTGAAGAACAGGATATTACGTTGTGAAAATTACATCTTTTGGACATTGGTGTTTCTCCTCTGGTTTTTCAGAGCTACCAGCTGGGAATTTCTGACCTTCAACTTGAAAAGAACTCAAACACAAGTCCTGGGTGCCCGGCCTGGGGTGGATGAGTAGGGTTGCAGGATGAAAATGCAGTGGTATCATTTAACCACAAGCTTATGCAGACCTGGTGAAATTCATGTGTCACCCCCCTCACCCAACCCATTTATTCACTGTTCAGGCATCTGAAGTATAAGTGGTAGTCAGGATGGACAACTAACTTCGTTTTCATCCACAGACTGGAGTGGATTCTACAGATATCATACTTGCTCACATTTTGCCATTCAGATTGATGGAGGTAAGTGGACTACAACAACATGGCGATTAGAACGTTCCCAAAATGGAAGTTAGTCTTGGCCTCTGTCAACCACAAAGGAATAACCGTAGACATGGAAACAAAACCAGAAATGTCACAGGGGAGAGAGGGGGAAGGAAAGAGAAAGCGGCAAAACAAGGCTAAACAACGAGATCGCCTGCGAGGGGAGTAGCAATAGAAGTTGCAATTTCTCTGGATGTTGTTGTGAGAGGGAAAAAAAATGAAGTTCCTTTTGAAAAGTTCCTCTTTTGCCAGTTAATCATTTGCTCCCCTTGTCCTTCACTTGTTATATCCTTGTCCCTCCATCCTGTCAGGGTGACGCCACTGAAGGCCACTGCCTCGGGGTGAAGTTGCCCAGCAGAGCTGACTAGGCATCAGCCATACCGCCCTCCTGTCATCCTTACTGCACCTGCAAGTGAGTCCGTTAGCTTGAACCCTAACCCCGGATGAGATCAGCTTCAGCAGGCAACTCCACCCAGTCGTGCGCCTTCCTGTTGGACGGCAGGGGCAGCCCGGCGGGGT
>OMKZ01056143.1:29144-39343 GCA_900302535.1 Neoniphon sammara
CATGTCCGCAAGTCATCGCAAGCAGGAAGTAAAAAGGCTTCAATTGGTCGTATGCGCCAATGAGCAGGATTCCATTCGAATGAATGAGGCGGCCATACTGGATTCCGTATCTAGTTCTCTTTATATATCTATGGTGGAGACACGTCGTCCATCTTTATATACAGTCTATGGTACTGAGAGTAGCTGTAGTTACAAGAGGGCACCAGCAGATGGAGCGTCAAACTGCAGAGAGCTATATTAAGGGACAGCTAGCCTCCTCCTCTCAGTCAATACATAACGTGACATGAGGCAAGACTGTCCGTGTATGTTTCTTATAAATACTCCCTTTTCAGGTATGAGTCCCTCGTATAAACAGCTAATGTTAAGAAACGTGTTAGATGAATGTACATAGGTGCTCAGGGAAGTGTTTGTGTAATGATATGTCCGTGTTTTACAGACTATTGGAGTTAATTATATGATGACGATTAAGCTAACTATGCTAATCTCGTGTCATGCTAATTGCACTGTTATCTATAGAGAAATGTTCGGAGAAACCATATGACTGGCGTAGTTCAGTTATTTTGCCAACTGTTAGATATGTATGTATGCTGGAAGGTGTGTATGACGAATTCAGTTAACTGTTGGTGTCGTACGCTGTAAACAGCGATCAGTGAGAGAGCACCTGGTCGAGCAAGCTGCACTATAAATGGAGTGGGAGATTGGAAGTACCGAGAACAAACATTTCTCACAGTTTTTGAATCACTTCAATCACAAGAGGTTCTTCCTCTTACAGTCACAATGTGCACAAAAAAATTGAGGCTGGCCAACCCACTAGTTTGTGAGATCAGCTGCAGACAGAGGGACAGACACACTACTAGACCAAACGCATGATCTCCTAGTGGAGATAACAAACTGAAGATTTCCTCTAATGGTTTGACACCAGAATACATCTAGTGAGTTGCCCACCAGCGAGGACTTTTGATAGTGTCAAGTGACGTGGTCATGCTTCGTCTATGTAGAGTATGTGAGTAAGTGAAGACACAGGTAGTGCAAATGAATCTACTGATCGTGTTTACAGTAGTTTTGGGTGCGGTGGGTAAATAATTTATTGTTTGCACTTCTGCAGCTGTCATGGCTCTGATTCACATGATGTGGGGAACCCTGATTCACACGATGGGGGGAACCCACTTGATAACTTCAATAACCTCCCTGATCTAGTTTTTTCTAGTTTTTAAGCTTTTACATCCAAGCCAGGTTTCAACATAGGTGCTCATTCACAGGAAACATCATACATCAGATCTTGTGTATTGCTAATAGAGTTATAGAGTCGGCAGAGCCGCAGGTTCTGAAACAGTTTGTCCCCATTTGGAATTTTACTTTTAACTATAACTAGTCAATACTCAATCACAAGAGTCTCCTTTATAAACAAACAATACCACAGGGTAAGGTAATGGCCATCGCTTCTAAAAGTTTCACCTTTGTTTCTGACAAATCACGCCTTTTTATTGGTTCAATTCGTCAAATAGCACTACATACTACAGTACCCATGGGCCTCATCGACCATTACTATGGTGAAGACACCAGCCAAAGCCAAGAAATATATTCAAATATATTCAGTATAATATTGAAATTGGAATCAGACAGACTCATGGCTTCTGTAGGAGCACATGCAGATCACATTCTTGTAGCTAATGGTAAGTCATCCTTGCAGTTGACATAACGGTTCAAAATACATTCCCTATGGTGAATAAAATTTAGAAGCTCCTGGGCTCAAATCTCAGCCCTTGTGGAGTTTGTATGTTCCCCCATCATCTCTGCGTGGGTTTCCTCAGGGTTAATCGATTAGTCAATCTACAGAAAATCAATCATTATCATTTTCATTTCAGTCATTTCTCAACTACCAAACATTTGCTGTTTATAGCCTCACAAATGCTAGGAATAACTTGCTTTTCTCAGTTTCATCTCATGATCAAAATGTAAACAGCTTCTGCATGCCTAAAGATGACTGCATGAGTCATCTTTACGCAAGTGTGTACGGAAAATGGACGAAATGTACAAAGTCTTGCACACTAGATGGATGGATGGATGGATGAGTAGGCTTTGCTAATTTGAATTTTTACCTCTGGACTGTTGCACTCTCTTCCAAGGTAATGAAATGGAGAGTAACCATCTCAATTTGCCTACCTGTTTATTACCTGAGTGTCTTGGCATCCATATGCTTGTCTGTATGCACACATGTTCATATAAACATAATAATCAAAGAGCAATGTATGGTAGATGCTTCATAGGGGTTCCCTAGAGTAGATGTTCTGATTTGCGTATTACTGAGGAAAATGGAAGGATATCAGGTAGTTCAACTGCCTCTACTTTTATTTAAATTGATGTCACTGATATCAAAACCATTGTTTTTGTGTTTAAGTTATAGTTATAGTTGGTAGGTTGGGTTGTTATTCAGCAACTCTAAATCTGACAGGGTTCATAATTAAAAAACGAAATATCCACTAGAAATGTTCGAATAAAGTCCTCACCGTGATGGAGAAAACCTCTTACACTAAGTACTAAATCTCTATTGAAACAGACCTAAAATTCTTTTATGGGTGCTCTCAAGGCAGGGTGACCCACCCTACCTTGACGAAAGTACTCGCACACCACACCGACATACTTTCTGTGGTCATTAATAATAAAATAATAATCATAATATCAGTACAAAGAAGAAGAAGAAAAAGAAGAATGCATGCATGCATAATCTAATTATGTTTAAGAATTAGTGAAGTACTGGTACAGTTAAGTATTTATAGCCTAGAGGTTCACAACTAGTTTGACATTGCACCAGGTGTACAGGACTGAAGTGTCTTGCCCTACCTGGGCAAACTTTTGACTCTTAATGACGGAATCGTGGTGAAAATGTTATGAAGAGGCTATAACGTCAACTTACACCACCATGAAGTCTGCCTCTTTTCCACAGGTGTTTTCCACCGTCCACAGCCCACTACTGACTATTTGCTGCAACAAACTCGATTCCTTCGTCTACTCACCCACAGTAGTGTGCTTTAATTTTCACCAACTCCGAGTCTAAGTCCATTATGGATCCGTTTGACGCTGGCATAGGCATTTTACAGTGCGTTTACTTCACAACTAGCCCAACGTTGAACCAGATAAGGCCAACTATCACAAGGCCTCGCCTAGGGGGATAAAAGTTTCCATCACGCGACCAAGAGTAGTTTTTCGTCCAGTATCCTCAATACTAAACTTGTTGGGCTAAGTTGCTATTTCTAAATTACATTTACTCAACATTAGAAGCTTCTTTGGAGCAGTCGTTGTCAAGTAAGCCTGAATTTTAGTGAGACTTCCGATTCCACTTTTCGAAATAAAACGCCTTTTAACGATGTGATGCTACGGGTTTTTGGTGTAATAGTGACGCTGTTGCTTTGAAAGCAGATCCGCCGTACTTCTAGTACTCCTTAAGCTAACGCTGGCTAACTTCACACCGTTTCTTATGGCTCACTATGGTTACCGGAATCTAAATTCACCTGTCCCACTCTTACATAATGGCTCTTATTATTCTCCTCGACACGTCATTGTAATATTCCTATAGAGATTTATAGTTGCTTACGTCTGTGAGAGTTAATGGCAATTTTTATAATGAACCTATTCTACATGGTTTATATGGTGTTGTCCCACTATAACACCAGTGTTGTGGTCTTTCTAAGACAGTCTGTCCTACTCCACGAGTTAATATTACACATCGTACTTCTGAAGGATTTTCAAGTCTATTATAGCACTAGGTAGGTTTTCTACCCCTGAAATGAATTAATAATGAATTGTTTGGCCCAGACCTCAATCTAAACCGCTCTGTGCACACTAGCCTACATTAACCTGTTTTTTAGGACACTGAAAAAAGTATTTATGAAAACAGCAACAATATCAATTATTATTGTTACATTGATAACCACTGATCAAACATTTAAACAGATAAACACCACAACACTAGCAGGTTTTTAGTAGTTTATTTGGACATCACTGTAAAGATGTAACAATGAAATTACAGGAGCACTGAAATCATTAATCATACAAGTGATTAAATTGAAGTCAATTACAATCAGAATAATGTGACATAGTACATAAAAATTAGGGAAAATGTTAGCATTCTGTATTATTTAATCAACCCTCACAGTTAGTACATCCTGCCAATAGATTTGTACTGTGTGAACAGCATTGTTTCAAGACTTGTACCACAGGAGCAATTTTCATGCTTGAAGCACACAGCAGAGTGGGGTAGGAGGGGCAAAGGGGGGACACATTAACTGTGGCCAGAGCAAGAGTGGTCCCCTCAGACAGGCAAGGTGACACTGTACTAAACTGAAGCCTTTGAATTCCTGACACCACCCCTGCCAAATATGCTATGCCACAACTGCTACCCTTTAAAGCTGTAAAGACTCATAGTTAAAAACCTAGTTTCAAAGGAACCTCCACTAACATTGATGAAGAACACGATGTGTAGAAACTGACTCTAGTCCGTAAACTATCGCCATACACACAAGTGCACACACAAGGAACTATAAAAACATCTATGTACAGATGTTAGATGCTTTAAGCGCCATCTGCTGGCTGAAAAATAAGCCTGCTGGCATTAGGTGTCATTCATTATTCAAAAACCTGAGCAATCATGTTTGTGCTTGCCTATAATCCGCTGTGGGTTAATTGCGTTAAGAGTCTAAATTTATGCAATACATTATTGCTTTGCTAATTCTATCAAAGACTTAGGATTGACAGTTAAATAATAAATAATACAAAAAGTAGAAAACTGTAGATAATATACAGTTAAAAGTAGAAATCACAATGAGCAGACAAACTTTTACCAACAGCACAAAAAGACATTATGTGGGCTTACTAAACATACTTTTATTTGGGATATGATAGCAGACTTAGTTGTTAAATCTTGTAGTGCAACAGAAGGGAATTATTTGATGAAACTGATTAAGTAAAATCAAGTTCAGGCAGACAACTTCAGTGATGGTGTGCTCTCTCTATATTGGGCAGTATTTAAAATGTTTAAATCTGCTCATTCTCTGCTGCTGTTACATGTCACACTCCACCAGCAACACCACCTGTGGCTCTTTGTCTTTATGGTTCCACGTCTCCATTGATCTCGCCCTGCTTTGCTTTGGCTACTTTAATTTACACTTTGCAGGGAGTAGTTGAGACAAAAGTTGACACCAAAATAAAATCAATTTCTGTTTTTAAAAGAAATAGATTTTTAACGATCAACATAAAAAAGTAAGCACACAATGAGGAATCAATAATTTATTATGTAACTTGCACTGTTGATACAGGTTCTGTCTCATAACCCACTTCCTCCACTGGTGACTACACGGGGGAGAACAAAACAACACTCAGTGCATATATATGACAAAGTTATTCACAAATGCAAAACATTTCCAGAAGAAATCTTATGTTACTGTGAAGAAAAACGGTAAAACAACTTTCAGACTGAAGTTAAGAGCTTTTTAACTCAATGTTTAGAGGGAATAAATTTACTAGTCATACCTTGTCAACTGCTCGTCTGCCTGAAATCCAGACAACAAAATTATGTTACAAAGCCATGGAGGTATTAACATAACATAAAATCAAGAGCTGGAGAAAGAAGAAACCTTCATTTTACAAAATGTTAAGCATTAGACAGACATATTAGACAAATTAGGCAAGGAGGCAAAGCAGGAACTAACCTCTGATGATAAATCCAATAACAAATACTGCTGGTATAAATGGTGGTATTAAAGCAAAATGAGTTCTTGCTGCATTTCCACAGGCAACATCTTTAATTGGGCTTCCCGCTTCAATCTCCACTTGTGTTTCTGAACAACTGTTGGACAAGCACAGTGAAAAGATTGCTTTAGTACTTTGCTTTGTAGGAAATCAAACTGAGCATCAGAAGGGCAAATGGCACAGTTAAAAAATTAGCACTAAACATATAACAAGTAATGCGATTTAGCACATCAGTAGTTGTAATTACACTTTCAAAAATGTCATCAAAACAACTGTTTCCTTACATTTCCTCGCATATTGATGGCATTCATGACCTATGTTGGGAAAGACATTGTGGGAATGGAGACTGTCCTGAAACTCCAGCGTGCAGCAAGTTAAGTTGTGAAAGCCAGAAATCTGAGCGCCTCGGCTCGTAGTCATCAAGCCTCTCAGAATTACTCCAAGAAAAGGCACTAAAAGTGTTGTTATGGCTAAAAATGGTCACCACTCAGAGTAGGACAAAGAAGTTAGTTATCAAGTGTCCTAAACGTTCTCTGAGCAATGAGTAGGAATAATAGTTTGAGAATGAATGACATCACTATTTTACGACAGGCACAACCGTAAACTGAAAGTAATGATGACAAAATGTAGTTTTTCTAAAATAGAAAGATCAAACTGACTCTGACTCTAAGTTAAAATGAGTCGATTAAAACAAATAAATACCCAACCAATTATATCAACATGATGTCATGATTTCCCTCCACATAGATTTGTCATTATTTTAATTTCAGCAACAAAAGAATAGGCTAAGTCAAGTCAAATGTATTTGATATAGCACCATATGGTAACTTTGAGTTTGAAAGGGCTTTACATAAGGCAAAGACCGCTGCACAGGTGAGTGAAAAATAAAGAAATAAATCAACTAACTAACTCACCCAATTTGTTTGAAAGAACTACACGATTAACAGACCGTTAATATCATCTAACTATTTATTTCATAAGGATATATGGGAATGTTTATGTGTATAGTTTATCCACCTATTAGTTGGTAAAATATTTAACTATCTAAATGATCATTCAATTGCTGATCACCGTTTTCATGAATGTGGTGTTGAGAGGTAGGGAAATTGATTAATCTTCAGATGATTTGTGCTGTACGGACATTCAATGTCTGATGGATTACTCTGCTTATGGCGGTCTGTAATTGGTCTAAATCAATGCTGTTACACTGTTGCATTTTTCTGGAAGCAAGGAAACGTAAAGTAGCGTTATCAATTTTTTCATTTCTGCAGAGAGGGCAGATGATCATAGTAACTGCTTCACAGACAAGACCAATCACGTAAATGATGCCATCTCGATCAAATTGGTGTCTTTTTACTAATTCAGTATTATCCTGTCTGTAAAACGTCCCTAAACAGCCGGGCTTGCTGTTGTCACCTCACTGCAGCCTCCTGTGGAAACTCCTAAACCTTTAGGGCACCTCTGCAGCTCTCCTATTTATAGGTTGAGATATGAGTGCTTTTATGTCATAGGATTGTTGATTAGGGATGGGTATTGATAACCGGTTCCTGTTAAGAATCGATTTGAAATGGTTCGATCCATCGACATCATTAGCCTTTATGCTTAACTATTCCCTTATCGATTCTTTACATTACGCCGGAGCGGCCGGCCCTTATGTCGACGTCATGTGACGTGCCACACGTCAATCACGCTCATCAGTCAGCAGCAGAATTTCCAAGACTTATTTATTTACATCCAGAAATACCCAGATCCAGTGACCAATTTCATATTTATTTACTTTTAAACTAAATAAAATGTTGTTGTTGACACAGAAAACCTGTAAAGTCTACTTTTTGTATACCGAAAATTTACAGGAGGAATTGATAAGGGAATTGATAAAGAATCTGATCGATGAGCGGAATTGATAATGGTATTGGTATCAATAAAATCTTATCAATACCCATCCCTACTGTTGATAACATGCTTTTATTTCTACACCTAAAAGTAGGACCAAATTTGCGTCACTCTGAGAATTTTTTGGCACTTATGACCAATTTCCTATTCTGAGACGCTTGATAACTACGGGCCCTGGTCTAGTAATCATCAAGTCACTGGTGTTGATCAGCAACCCTAACAGATATATAATAGTCACTTTGTGCCATGAAACAGTAACAATGATTCTTAATGCACTTCTAAAGTCATTTCTCAATAAATGAGAACCTACATTGTCCAGGCACTGCAGTTGACACCATACGGAGAATAAAAGCCTGGTTGACAGTCTTCACACTCTGTATCAGCTGTTTTGGTTCCTAAGAGAAAGAAATGACATAACTATATTATTATTATAAAAAATAACATAGTAATATTAATAAGATACTGTATATAATATTTCAAAGTAGCACTGAAACCAGTCTTGGTAAACCTCTATTTTAATCACTAACATGGTGTAGTCATGACTTTTCTTACCAGGTGCTTTAATTCTCTGACCAGGTGTACAGTTGCTGTGTCTCTCTGCAAAACTACATCCTGACTCATGCGTGGAGCTTTTGCAGAAATAGCCATCTACAACACCACACACCGTGTCACTTTTTAGTGTGCACTGCTGTTGGGTAAGCAGACCTTGACCTGAAAGCAAAAACAACAAACTGCTTGTATTGCAAAGTCTGACACATGTAATGGCTGCTTCTGCTCTATCAGAATTGTTAGGAGCCACTCCTGAATTTAGCATACATCCAGCTCTGGAACAATCAAAAGACCACATCAAAATGATCAGCTTTAAGTGTCTGCATAAGGTCCACCTTTTAATTTTCTTTTGTGAATTACTGACCACATTTCATTGGATTTCCAACAATAACAATCTCATTCAGACAGATAACTGGTCAAACTACTTAAAAGACACTATCTTTAAACAGTGAATAAAATAATGTTAATGTTACATAGCTGGGTTGAACAATCAAACTTTGGCAAAGTAACCCCATCAGGTTTACTGGTGGTGGAATTTAACAAATATATGGCTGGAGAGCCTCAAAGAGACATTTGGAAACCACTGCCATAGAAAAACACAGACACTGAAAAAATAGGAAGTTGTCTCTTTATTTTCCTCAGAGCTGCATGATCTGCCAAGCATCGATTTATTTCAATTGACCTGAAGTTTTTAAAATTGGTTCACTGTGGTTGGTGGCAGCAAACAGTGTCAACCAGTTCTTTAAGTTCAAATGTTACTCAGATCAAATGCTGCTTTGTGGATGGCACTGTGCCAAATCAAAACTTGAATCAAGTCATGCATATCATCTATGTTTGCTGGTAAGCAGTGCCACAGTAATTTGCATAAATGTCAATGTGCAGTTTCCACTGACAAGTGAGTGTTGAGAAGCCTAATTCAAACAACTGGGCTGATCAAAATGCAACTTCACATAGCTGTGGTTAATAGTGAGGTAAGTTTTATCAGTACCGTAAACTAGACTTGTTATATTTACCTGGATTACATGAGCTGCAGGTGAAGCATTTTGTGAGCCCACTGCGCTTGTTCATGTAGGTCCCGCTTGCACATTCAACACACCCCGTGCTGGATTCTTGTGTGCAGTCTTTACGGACAACAGAGCCTGTGTAAGACAATATCATAGTCTTAAAATTGTGTCACTTACAATATGTGGACATTACACATTTTCCCTTGTGTATGATGATCTTAGCTATACTGCCTGAAATGCTTGAATTCTGAGTTTATAAGTCATAAATATGACTGAAGGAGCAAGCAAGTGCTTTCGGTCAAATCTAACACTGAAATGGGCAATGTTTTTGGTTTCATGTTTTTTTTTTGTTTTTTTACTCATGCTGGAGCACTACAATAAATCCATCACTTGTGCAATTGAAGTTTTTATAGAGGAAAGTTCTGAACTCACTGCAACAAGAATGTGATCTTTATAAACTGCTGTTAATGTGGATGGAAAAGTTGTGAGAGATGGCTTTCTGTTGTAGACCACCAGGTACACCAGGTTGGGGGAGAGCTCCTGTCTCATGTGGAGGAGTTTAAGTATCTTGGGATCTTGTTCACGAGTGAGGGAAAGATGGAGCGCGAGATTGACAGGCGGATCGGTGCAGCGGCCACAGTAATGCGGTCGCTGTATCGGTCTGTTGTGGTGAAGAAGGAGCTGAGCCGAAAGGCGAAGCTCTCGATTTACCGGTCAATCTACGTTCCTTCCCTCACCTATGGTCATGAACTCTGGGTCATGACCATAGAGCGAGGTCCCGGATACAAGCGGCTGAAATGAGTTTCCTCCGCAGGGTGGCAGGGCGCTCCCTTAGAGATAGGGTGAGGAGCTCTGTCACCCGGGAGGAGCTCAGAGTAGATCCGCTGCTCCTCCACATCGAGAGGAGTCAGCTGAGGTGGCTCAGGCATCTGTATCGGATGCCCCCTGGACGCCTCCCTAGGGAGGTGTTCCAGGCATGTCCCACCAGGAGGAGGCCCCGAGGAAGAC
>OMKZ01056145.1:6461-16523 GCA_900302535.1 Neoniphon sammara
CCAGTGCAAACTGCTGGACTCATGGCGTTTGCCCACATCCTTTCTGTGTGTGTGTGTGTGTGTGTGTGTGTGTGTGTGTGTGTGTGTGTGTGTGTGTGTGTGTGTGTGCGTGCGCGTGTGTGTGTGCATGTGTGTGTGTGATGAGGGGGTATGCACATAGGAAGAGCATGTGCAAGTAGAATTACTGATGCAAAGATTTTCACTTTCCTTGACTCCAATTGACTTTTGGTGTTACCATCCCAGTGCAGGTAGTAGAATCATCTAGTATTTATCTAGATGCGGCACCAAGCCATCATAACCCCTCATATTAATGCCATATGGGATAGGAAACTGGTTTACAGCCCAAAATAAAAGGAGAGAAAAATAACTCCACTCCTACCTTGATGCATTTACATGTAAGTTTATTTAGATACAGTCTTGATTCATCTCCTGTTTGCACTGGGCAGCACGGTTGTGCACTCATTAGGGAAACTGGATTCAAGACCCCATGTCGTCAAGTATCTGCCCTGCTGAAGCATCGCACCCTGCCAGCTCCTGGGTGGCTGTTCTGTATCTGACACTGACTTCTGCCCTCCCTGTGGAACGAGGCTAGCCTGGCTAACAGCAGACTCTCTGCTGTCTCTAGAGTCTGGAAAAGCTCTTTTCCATCATGTCGGCTTGTTAAGAGGATAATGAGGAGACTGTGCCCTCACATTTAAGGTGGTGCCTGACACGAGTTGGATATCACCTATTTGAAACTAATGAATCACGATCATAACTGATGGCATGGCAGGTTGAGGGTCAGCGCACATTCATTTGATTGGCAGACAAGGGGCGTTGCGATTTCAGACATAAAAAATAATCAAAACCAATGCTCAGAATTTGAGGTAATACTACCAAATGAATGGAGCCTGTCCAAACTAAGAAGTGACAGCTCATTGCTGTCCCACACAGTCAGCATCCAGACTAGAAGCAGTCAGAAAAGAAAAAGTTCCTCTTCAGGGCTCAGTGAACTATCACAGTGTTGTTGCTACATTATTGGGATGATAATAATCCACGCTTCACCAAGCTCAGCTAATGCTCCTATTTGTGTCCCCCCACAGGAACAGACAGCCCTCTTGGCCAATGGCATCCAAGGTCCCGCCCATATGTCTTCCTCATCTGGCTTGCTGTTTGGGTCCTACAGCCTGGACAGGGAGGGACTGAAGATGCTGGGGGTCGGGCTTGCGCTGGGAGCAGCCATCTTGGCCTTCATTTTGGAGAAACTGTACTGAGGAAGTGTTCAAAACAGCTTGGAATTGGAAACCATGTGAACCGAGAACATCACAGGACACGGAATAGAGCGTGGGTGAGGGCTGAACACGGTGACAAACCTGTCCTCTCCTCATTTTCCCTCTTGTAGACACATAGCCCACTCTCACTTCATCTTAAACACACGGCGAGGTTTAAGGAGGACAATGCAGATGTCAGTAACATCAAGAGAGTCAAAGATATTTGAGTATGATGAATGTACTGAGATTCATTTTCCTTTTTTTAGCAAACTGGGCAGGTTTCTTTTACATTATAGGGGATAATTTACCAAGTGTGCAGACAGTGTGATGTCAGTGTCATCTCCTTCTGTTTTCAATGAAGAAAGAATAACCTTATGGAAAATGACAGGTCATTAGTCTTCCACCAAAAGACTACAGCGACTTCTTTTTTATGTATAAGCCTTTAATAGAATTTACATCCTAGATTCTAGATTATGCTCAATTTCAAATAGAATCTCTTATTTCAAAGAATTGAATATGTATGAAGGAGATTCTATGTCGTGTGAGCAACTGAAAATTTTCTACCCTCTAGAAATTTGAGTTTTAATGGCTGCTATATGTCTATTATTCACTGATCACTGTGACCTGAATTTGTCCATAGACTGTGTGTGGGCGTGTCCTGATCTCAGCCCTGGTACAGGACCCTTTGGTAGTCTTTGGTCTCTGCTGGTAGTGTCTGCCAAAGTGTCCTGTGATGCTCCATAAAGAATTCTCCCTGGAAAAGTCAGAGAGGTCTGAAACGAAAAAAAAATAGACTGAATTTCACTGAATCAAAAAGACGTCCGCAATCTCCTTTGTACAAATAAGCTAGTTAAAGATAAAAACATACCCCAGTCCTCCATTGTAACAAAATCAAAGATATGTCTGAAAGTTTATTGTCATGTAAGAGATGAGGCACAGTCAAAGTAGATAAACGAAAGATTACCAGGATATGTCTGGTTCAGTGAAATTCAATGTATGTTTTTTTTATGTTTGTTTTGTTTGTTTTTTGTGACTTTTGTGAGGAGAATTCTCTTTGGAGTAGGACCAAAGACTACCAAAGGGTCCTGTATCATGACTAGTCAGAGTTTAGCAAATAGGAACAAAGATGTCCAAGTTGTGCAAAGAACATCCAATCATTCAGCTTCATTTGAGGAATTTAGAAAAAAAAAAAAGAGTTGTAATTTTCCATCCTGGCCCTTTATTGTAATGAAACAGCAGCTTTTGGAGATTGTGTAGCTTTCTACCTAAAAAAAAAAGTACAGCTCAACTCATTAACACTTTTGGAAAGTACTTCTGAAAGCCCATACTGCCCACACTCTCTTAGGGATTTTTAGTGTATCTGCGTGGGAAAGTTTTCCCGTTCAATACTAGTACAAAGTCTGAGAATGATCAAACTGCGAGACGCTTTATATTCAGCTGCAAATATTATTACTGAGCTGTGGAGTGAGAATGAGGTGTTGATCAATTGTCTTACATAGTGTTTTAGAGCTGTTGGGCAATGTGGGCTTTCAGATGCAGCGCAAAAGAAAATAGATTTTTGCCGATGTCTATTTGAGGATTGAGGTGTGCTTTCTGTGCTCTGTTTGTAGACTGTGGAAGATTGAGAGGTTAGAGATTAACTGTATAATACTCTGATTAAAGGTCATGTAACCTTCCTTTCAATGTATTTATTTTTGACCACAGAGACATGGACACATTTGGTATATATTTAGAGCTACATAATGCGTGTCTTTTGATGTTTTAAAAGATGTTTTTGTTTTAAAGACAGTTTTAAAAGATGAGCATTTTCTGTTTGTTTTGCTGCTGTTTTTGCCTCAGATGTCAATGTCAAGTGAAGTTGTAAAGTGCCAGTCAGTCGGCCAAGTGGATAACACTGGCAGCCTGTGGGATTTTGATGGTGATCATTGACTCCTCCCAGTTTATCCCACAGTCCGTCACACACTCATTATTATTTATTTTGTGTGTGTTGATCTGCACCGCTGCAAGCTTAATGCACTTGGCCTATTGATAACTACACAGTGGGCTACTGGGCGAGTGCCTTGTCCGTTTGTCAGGTTGGTTCTTTACTCGGCCCATGTATTATTTTTGTTTTTCTTCATCAGCATTGTCATCACCATCAAAACAGATTAATAAAGAAAAAATGGAAGCTCTCATGAGTTACGTACCTGGAGGATTGATTCATTGAGTGAGTAAGTGAGAAGATTTCTTTCAGAATAAATGAGTTTCCTGTCTTCCCGTCTTTATTTCCCCCTCTCTGCTACACTCTGCCTCTCTGAATGCTGCAGTGTCTCTGTGTTCTCTCTCTAATCTCCCTCTGATTTGAGGTACAACAGTCCCAACATGCGCGCTGAAAGCTCAGACAGTTAATAATGCATGCCCCAATTTATGTGTCGCCTTGCCCTGGCACATGCGTCTCTGTCTGTATGTCTGTGCGTTTGTACCCATGGATGTGTGTATGCGTGCCCCGCGCATATCCCCAGCCGCATGTGTCTCTGTCAGCTTGTTTGTGAGCTCGTTTCTGTGTCACAGTGTGTGTGCGTCTGTATATGCGAGTGTTTGTACATGCCTGTACTGTCTGATGTGGTGTCTGTATGCTCCTCCAAAGCTTAATTTAGCAGAAGACCAGCATGTACGGGCGTGTGTGTGTGTGTGTGTGTGTGTGTGTTTGTGTGTGTTGATGGTGTGGAGACCTGATGGTTCAGGAGTGACAGCATTCATCGCTCTCTCATTCTCATGTTATTGGCCTACACACACACTTGCACACAAACACACACACACACCCTAGCTTTGTATTATCTAAGTAAATGATGCATGTCACACATATAGTGTAGACACACATAAACACATGCATCGACAGTGGCTTTGTATTACCTAGCAGATGCAGGTCACACACACACACGCACACACACACACAAATACAGTACACTCCAACTTTGTATTATGCGGGAAAATGATGCACGTCAAGCAAACTTGCACACAAACGCACGCACCAAAGCTTTACATTACCCGATCAAATGATGCATGTCTCACACATACACACACATACACACAAAACACACGCTAGCTTTGTATTATGTGATCAAATGATGCGTGTAGCTATGAAGCTTGTTACATCCATCCAGCAGCGCCCCATATTATTCTCCAGCCATCCATACTGTGTGACAGTTCTTTTGATGCTTTGTAAGCACATTTCCTCACTGTGTATGTCAATTACGCTGCATTGTTCTGCAATGAAATATGGATGCAATGACACCCTTTATGTTTGGGAGATCGTCACTTATTATGAAATATTGAGGGAGGCGCCATAGAGGAGAGATCATTATTCACCTCGCATCATTCAGTTCAGTTGTTGCTAATAAAAGCGAGAGTTTCTGAATTCTCCTCTGAGTTGCAGCTGTTGTCAATTTGTCATGTGCGCGGTGACGTCCTTTTGAAGTGAAACGGAGCGACTTTGGACACAAGACAAATGCAAAGGAGTCTGAACATTAAAGCACTAGCCTCTGTCATCCCTCATCTCTCCTGGCGTTTCATTTCATTTGTTTAAGTGGTTTCGATTCTGAGTGGCGTGGCTCGTGTAAGAGCATGAGGATAATGTGGTGGCAACGAAATGAGACCATTTACTTTTTAAGACAGTGTATTGTGGAGAGGTTAAAGGAATACTCCAACGTTTTGGGCAAAATACCCTTTTTCCGACTTACCCAGACTGAGACAAGATGTTTGATACCATTTTCACTTCTGTACGTCCACTGGTTCTGTTCCGATGGTTAGCATTCCATCTTAGCTTAGCATAAAGACTTGAAGTCTACAGGAGTCATTAGCCTAGCTCCATCAAAGTGAGAAAAAAAACTCATAGCAACTCTGAAGCTGTCTTATTTACACAATGTATCATGTATTTAAATACACGTCTTGGAATCTTTTTTTTTTTAAATTTCATTTCATTTTTGGAGAAGTTAGAAGGAACTATAACCTCTGAATACAGATGGAAGGATACATGTGTTCAACGGTTATGGTTCCAACCATCTAATTTTTCCCCATTAAAATTTAGCCTGGAATTTTTTATTAAAAATCTCCATAAAGTTGAGATAAAAAAAAAATGAACTCTCAATTACTTGCATGCACAGTAGATGCTAGCAACTGGTATGAGTTTGGCATAATATTTGCTTCATTTCAGACAGTATTTGAACCTCCCATTTCCACTAGCCACCATTTCGCTCCACTGCACTCTAAAGCCTTTTCCAAATCATCAGTATCCACTCTTCAATTTGGCATACAAACGGTCCACCAAGCAGCATTTATCTCAATCAGATTTCACCTTTTAGCCTTTTTGCCTTCTTCCATTACAGTGCATGGTGGGGGTGTAGCAGTTCAATTGATTTTCAAAATTGTGTTGAATATTAAAAACTTCAAAATGATTTTGCTGGTTCTGTCATAGTAATGCATTAGCTGCACTGACAGTCTGAAGAAAGTCTGCAGAAATGCTCACTAGAATTGCTTTGAGCAGAGTAAAACTATAGCTGCTGCACCCATGTACTGTTTATGTGATATTGTACAATGAATGATTTGGTCTCAAGCTGCTGAAGTATTTTCCATATGTGGGAGATAATGTTTGGTTAAATATACAGTACAGTTACAATAAATAAGTAAGAAAATAATGCAGGCCTCAGATGATATGGTCTCATGGTTTATTATTCAGCAAACATCAGGAGAGGGAAAAAATGGCATAATTAGGTTGCACGTTTGTCATTTTAGCTCAAATTAGCTCAATCACTGTACTTTGCTGTCAGATCTGTTCCGTAAAAAAGAAAAAAGAAAAAATCTATATGTTTTAGCTTGAAATTTCACCAACATCTACTTGTCGTAGGAAGTTACAGTAGCTTCCATAGAGTGTAAGATTATTGCATTTGTTAAAAGACAGCTATGGTCAAGGTACAATTGCAGCTTTTAAAGAACCTAAGTTGTCATTGCACATTTTAGTTTAGCGCTGATATTGGTTGACACACAGTATAGAAAGATACTGGTCTAGTGTTACGTTTGACACAAGAAATGAAAACACAATATTGTGTGTGTGGTGTGGTGGTGGTGGTGGTGTTGGAAAGGGGGTTATATAGCTCCAGGGCAGACACACTGTAACAGTAGTGACTGACAGTACCTTACAACTGAGGTCTGACGGCAACAGTGTCCATTAATAATGTGTGTGTGTGTGTGTGTGTGTGTGTGTGTGTGTGTGTCTATGTGTGTGTGTGTGAATGCATATTGCTGCCCGAATTAGCAGGAGCTGCTGAGACTCTGTTTTGATTTGGAGATCCAGGCAAACAAGGCCATGCATTTGTTGTTTTCCTCGCTTCCTGATGTGAACACAGGTACCGCTTGACTTTGATGGACATTGATTTATGTGAGATCAGGCTGGGTTAAACATGTCCACTGTTCACATGTGTGTCTAAAGTGATATACCTGCTGCATTGGCCTCATACCACAAGCACAAAGTGTGATGAGGTTTGCTTTGGTGATAACAAATGATTTTCTTTTATTCAGCAATGCTTGCTGCTGAGTAAAGTGCTTTTCTGCTCTATTATACTCTATATTCTCTATATTCTGCTCCCTCTTTCTTTTCCCCTGCTTTTTGCTCCATTTTTCATTTTTGCTCCTACTTATAATCTGTAAACACATCGCAAAATCTCTATATTTAATGTGGGCGCTCACTGACAATCAAACTCCCTCATCAGGAGAACATTTAGCATCTGCCTTTTGTCACGTTAACCCCCAATTTGTATAGCTTGAACGTAGAAGTTTAATAGATCATTGGAGTCAGTTAGAAAAATGAGACTTTTCTTACAGGGATCAGTAACTATTCCATTATCATGCAGAGTAAGAAGTGCTGCCTTTACCCTAAAATTGCATAACATAAAATAAATAAAAAGTAAGGTGTTACATGATTTCATCGCCTGCCGTTTAAGGTCACATACTGTAAGTGCTATTGCTAGTCAGCCAGATTTACATCACATGCTGCATTTTCATTTCTTCCACCTCTTCTATGTTGACAAAACTGATATAAAAGAACCATATGATGTAGTGCTAATAGACATTCATTATCACTGCTCACTATCACTTTTTTAGAATGATCTTAATATATAGCTTAAGACAAAGACAGACCAGTAGGGTTTGTTTAATGGGCTGCCATCCAGCAAGAGGAATTTGAACATGAAGGTAAATTTACCCATAATTCATGCCACATTTCTTATTCATATGTGATTCAGTTTTGATAAAACCTTGTTGAGTGTAATTTGAGTGTAACCGCATCATGGTGTAACCTCCCGTACAGCTGCAGCCATACTGCACGCCTTGCTGCCTGAGTTCCCTGATAATGAATGTTTGATGCTACATGTAGCGTGATATATACAGTCTATACTGCCTGTATTGTGTCTCGCACTGTCCCTTTTGTGCTGTGTTTGAAATCTTGTTGCTGTGCTTGTTGATGTGTAAGTTGCCAGTTTCCATCAGTGTGTCTGAGATGAATTCCTGTACATTTAATGTCCTCACTGAACAAAGTGACTGTGGTTCTGATTGAGCGCCACGACTTAAATCTAACTAAAAGCATTCGCAAATCCCCAAGCCTTGGAAAGCAGCACAGTTTGGTTTCCCTCTAAGTTCATTTTGGCTTCTCTGCATCAGTAAATGAATTGAGGTCTTTACCCTTGACGTCCACTGGCCACACCACCAAATGGCAGTTTTTCAAAGGTGATTTATTATTCCTTCTAGTTTTCAGGTCAGATGAGGGTGAAATTTGGTCCTTTGCTTGGTGGTGTAACAACCCAGCAAACATTTTGACACTGAATAGATGCAACATTCTGCATCAGTGTTGAAAACCTGTGTGAATCCAGCTCCAAAATGAAATTTGAGATGATGTCCGTAATTGGCCATAGTTGCCAACTGCGTTGTTCTGTGAAATGGGGACATAAAACTTTCTGATATCAGTTCAAAACAGCTGGTTTGCATTGATGTTGAACTTGGTCACCTCCTGCCTGTCACTCAGCTCGCATGCTGGTACAGAATGGTTCACAGAGTCTATGCAAGTTAAAAGTCTCTTCATTTCCGTTATGCTTTCTCACTTTCTCCCCATCTCTTTCTTTCCTTACTGCCTGCCCTTGCTTCTCTTTCTCCCTCGCACTCCCCTTTCCATTTCTATAGGCTGAGGTCTGTTCAGTGTATGCTGAGCACTTCAATGCCTTCTGGAACAGAGGGGAAAATGACTTGGCAAGCATATCCGTTCCTAATCATATGTGGTGTGTGTGCGTGTGTGTGTGTGTGTGTGTGCGCACATGCATATGAATCTTTATGCCAGCTTCTTCCCAGCCCTTTAGTTTGGTGGCCCTAGCGCCTGCATTCATTGATTGTTGTGTTTTTATCTACACACACACACAAGCGCACACACCCCGTTGTCACTGCAAAGCAAACTGGGAATTCACAACCTGCCGTGTGAAGAAGAGATTGGCTCTATTGAGTGGCTTGGTGGCTTGCCAGTGCAGTTTTAGTGTGTGTGTTTGTCTGGGTGTGTGTGGCTGTGTACATGTATATGTGTGTGTGTGTGTGTGTGTGTGTGTGTTCATTGTTTGTGGGGCTTATGCATCTTTGACTTTGAGCAGCAAAGGGTGTTTGTATTCACCAGGGGGACAGGGGACCAAAGTCAATATTTTAGCTCCAGAACAACATTGTTCTTGAAAGCTCTTTAATAAGAACACAGAGACATGGCAGCACTTCAATATTACTGGGTGATAAAAAGTTTTATTAGTTTGAAGATGTTCCTGAAGACATTATGTGTTAAGTTCTATAATTACACTTACTTTGATGTCTCTTGGCATGCCATTTGTCTAGGTTGTGTATTGTCTGCATAACATTGGAATTAGGTGGTTTGGTTCATTGTAAATTCTAGAGGGACATCAGGATTTCTTCTAATGTCCAAAGGGAACCAATAAGCACCTTTAGATTCCACTTTACAAAAAGTATCTTTAAAGTTTTTTTTTTTTGTTTTTTTTTGAGAACTCCTTTATATTAGAGATTCATGGAAGAACCATCCGGCTTCATGAACATTTTTCAAAGGGGTTCCTCAGGGAACTGTCTGCAGCTCCCATACAGTTACAATCAACACAACCCCTTAATGTTCCTGAATGAACTTTCTGTGCACTGCTATTCCTCTGGAAAAAAAAAAGGATATAAAATAAACCAGGGCCAGGAAGTCACTGTGGTGTTGACACTTTATTCCTCGTCCTAAAGTTTGATTTGAGCACTTCAGATGGCAGCCACTGAAATTTTGATGTTGTTGTCATGGAAATAGCCGTTGGTACAGTGCTTGAGACTCCTAAGAGCTGATTTGTTGCCTTGGTAAAAGCATTGTTTGGCACAGTGTTCCAGTGGTACTGTCAACAGATGAAACAGTGCTCATTTCCATAACAACATTATTAAAATTCTATGGCAGCAGTCTCATATGCAACAAAGGAGAGTGCCATGATCCACCAGGAAGTGTTTGTTACATCCATTCAAACTGTAGTTTCTACACTACCTCACGCTATGTACCCCTCTACCTGTCACTGAGGACACATCTCTATAAATGACAGAAATACTTTGACATAACCTGCTACGCGATTACAGGCAATATCCAACGACTCCATTGCCTGATAGTCAATTACACCCCCCTGTGATATTGTGATATGACCTTGTCATAAAATCTTTATAATGAACGGAGGAATCAATGGAGTTATGTTTGGACTTCAGAGGGAGGCTGTCAATGGAAGCTTGA
>OMKZ01056147.1:19583-29919 GCA_900302535.1 Neoniphon sammara
CACATACACACACACACACACACACACACACACATACACACACACATATGCAGAGTCATGACTTGCCGCACATCAATAGCCCTTCAGAGACGCTCATTAGACCCTCAATTAGCACAAACTGCTTTGATCCCTATAGCATGACACGACAAAAAATAGTCTCTCACACACACACACACTTGCACAAACACACACACACACACACACACACACACACACACACATACACCGTGAGCTCCATTTGAGTAAAATATCAGGCTGCGGTGTTGTCACAACTGCTAAAATACTAAGTTTGGAAATTCTGTTGCAAAGGACAACCGCCTCTGTGCTGCTTCTCTGTATATTCGTCATAACAAAGCTCCCCTTCTCTCTCTCTTTGTTTCTCTCTATGTCTCTTTCTCTGTCACTCCCTCTTTCTCTCTCACACACATGCAAAGCATGACTGTCAATATCAATAAAGTCATCCCTTCATCTCGCCGTCAGCACACACACGAGCAAACACATACACCCACCCACCCACATACACACGCACCACCCCAGCTTTTATAAACGCCAGTATTGCTCATAGTCCAACAGACTATGGAGCCACGCTAAAAATACTAAACAGGAAATGATTAAAAACGCTTGTGTTAACCATTGTGACCAGATACAGAAATACCATGTCTTTCTGAGCCAAATATCACATCACATCCTTGAGATACTACCAAGACATGCCCACCCCCCAGCACATGTACACTTGACCTTCCCTCTCTCTACACACCACCAAACTGTCACCAATATACACAAGCACATACACACATGCAAACGCACAAACTTGCACTGTATCTCCATTCAGATGGAACACAAGAAAATGTACAGCTGGATAAATAGATGATGGACACAGCTGTAGCTGGTGTGAATTTAAGTGTTCTGAGATGGCATGAATTTTTCAGATGAGACTTTCACCTGACACAGCAAAGTGAAAGCCAATCAGCTTCACACAGAATTCTATAGAGATAACTGGAAATTTCCACCCCACTTAGCATTCACAGAAAAAAAGTCCATTTGTGACCAATAACACTGATTAATGACATCTACACAAAAAGTTTAGAAAACTAGATACAGCTGGATAACTCACCCAACCATCCAAGCCTCAGCAGAAGCCAGAGTAAGAACACATTAAATTCAAAACAAGCTTAGCGCTAGTTTCATGCTTTCCAGCTGTGCATGTCTTGGCAAATAATGCAGTAAAATCATATTCAGCAATAATGGCTAACTAATGAATTATGTTCCTCCACTGCAAAGTATTTCATGTGAGTTGCTATTTTCACCTGTTCATCATAGAAAAGGCTGGCAAATAGTTAAGGCTGGGGTTATGTTTAGGCAACTAAAACTTTGACCAAGATTAGGCAACTAAAACAATTTGTTTTAGGTGAATATTTGGGACTTTTAATAAAATAATCAACAGTAGAAAAGAACAGTAGAAAATGTCTTGCCCTGACTTTAACCTGGGTAGGGTTCTACGCGGCTCAAAATTTCCTCAGTCAAATCAGATTCGGATCTTCGATACAACAATTTAACTATTTGTTGTTTATTTATTTGTCCATTTATTTGATTTTATAGTCTTGTAGTTTTCTGGAAAATGCATTGCACAATGTTGATGGACCACATTGGTAATAACGAAAATAATAATCACATTGAAATATAACAGTGATATAAACACATTTGAGCTGCAGCAACATTACTGTTTTATTATACAAATATTACAGGCACACTACAGGCAGCATTGTGTCTCTCTTAACAATCACAATCATGTTTCTGTTTGTTACTATGATCATGAAAGTGCTTCTCATCAGAATTAGCCTATGTTTGATCTGTTGATCTGTTGTGGCATTGCAATGCACACTGACTGTCTCAGAAAGAAAAGAAAAGATAATCTCGACTCAAACTTCTCAGTCGACTGCAGGAGGTCTATGATAGATGACCAACCTCCACACTGTTACATTTCACAGCAATATTTCAATGTCAAACTAAGGCCTATTTCTAGTTTTGCCTCCTTTATGTAATCCTTTTATGGTGGAAAACGTATTTCTCTCTTGTCATGGACAAAGCATATCTACATTTTCAGACACTGGATACTATAGTCTAATACAGTGTGTGCACTTTTGTAATCAGGTTATTCCCCAGCAGTTATCTGATTTCTGAAACACCATATAAACAAGAAACCAAGCTCCTATAATTGGGTTGAGGGCTTAAGAGTAACCCAGTTAACACAGTTGGATTTCTGCAGGAGAAACCCTACTATTGGGCCATGTAAACCCTCACATGGATTTCTGAACAGCTTTCTTTTTTATTTATTTATTTATGTATGTATGTATTTATTTTTACATGTGCACATGTACAGGAACTGAGAGCTGATAAGGAAACTAATACAATAAACACATCAAAAATCACATCAAAACCCAGCATTGTAAAACACATTTTACAACGCTGGGGGGAACCCAATTATACCTCACATATGTAAACTGGAGTTTTTGACAAATAAGATTTCCTGCCTTGACCTGGTTTCCAGATTACTGTGTAATGTGATCACTCACTGGGTTTACATGCATTTTAAAAGTTCAGTTTTGGCTGGACTAAAACAAAAAATTACTTTTTAAAACATCATGTAAACATTTTAGTCTGACTGAAATTGCCCCAAGTCAATTTCTTTCAAACTAATACACGTAGATAATGCAGTTGGGGATTGATTTACTACAGCATGTAAATGCTTCAATTGGACAACAATCGGCTGTTCTGCACATTCCGAAGGTCCAGAGTGTCCTCCCACAAAGAACGACCCCACAGGTTGTTTGTTCCAACCCTCCAAAACGACCCACAGGAGTGTTTCCCAAAGTTGCACCCCTCCTGATGGAAAGTGACGTAGTAGAAAGAGCAAGACAGGCTGAGTAAAGAGGTGCTTGGGGTCATGGTTAGGTCAACAAAACACAGGACTTTCCCATGGGAGACCTGCATTCGAGTCCTGAGTGAAGCGAGACCAGTGGCTCCATTTTTGGTGGCTTTTGTGTTCTTTTCTGCGTGTTTGTTAGAGTGACATAACCCTAACCCAAACCCTAACCTTAACCATTTCCTAAAGTTAACAAAGTAGTTGCGGTGCTTAAATGCAACCAAACGGCAACCGCTTTGAGAGTTGTCTGCGCATGTGTGTTACAGCTTTTATAAACAGCCCAGTCTGTAGTTGCTTGGTTGTGACTGTTCCCCTTCCGTCCTGTAGAGGCGCTAGACCCATACATCTGAAAATACTAATATATGTCATTTTGGGAGTGAGTGGCAAACAAACTATTCTGTCGTTTATACATGAGGATGTGTTGGAAGGTCAGAGGTTACGTGCCACAGGCGTGCTACCCAGAAGTCCAACGCAAAGCCAAGGTGATATTATGGGGAATGCTAAGGCTAAAAACAATGTGCATTTTTGGACTGATGAGGAGACAGACTTCATGTTGTTGCAGTTGAAGGAGTTGGATGTTCTTAAATACATGGAGGGACAAAAAACAAGGAATGGCAAACTTTTTCTAGCTACCCATTGTTTTGTTCCGCTATGCCACGCAAAGCTCAACTTGAACAACTTCTTATCAACCGGTACAAAGTATTTTTAGAAGCTGACACTGGGACAATGACATAGTCCAGTGAAATATTGTCTTTGGCCTAATCAAGCTGAAGACTTTAGTCCGATTGCAACTGTGCATGTAAACCTACTGACTGTGTAATGTGATTTAATGTGATTACTATGTATTACTGTGTAATGCATTTACATATGTTGTCAAAAACCTCAATTTACATGTGCTAGGTCAGGTTCAGTAATCAGTAATCAGGTTGTCAATTTCACACATGAAAAAAATGTAACAGTTTATATGGCCCAAAAATTTTGTTTCTCCAGCAGAAATCTAGCTGTGTTAACCAGGTTTCTCCTAATCTCTTAACCCAGTCAAATCTCTCATGTACGTGGCATTTCAGAATTCAGATAACAGCCATATGAGAAGAATAATTCGATTACTGAGGTGCATGTAAACACACTGACAGATTGATCAGCACAGGGGAGAAAAATCAGAAAAATCTCTCAAAAACCTTTGTAAACAACCCAGTATGTTCTTCTGAACGATATATATCAGCTTCCTCCTAATCCAAAATGCACTTTACCTTTCCTCTCACAACACACCACCAGATACTCCAGCACCCACACACACACACAACACATACGAGTGCGCAAACTTGGACTGCACACCTACATTCAGTTTAAGTCCATCAAGCAGTAGAAAACAGCGCAGGAAGCAACTTGCTGTGCCCAACTTAAAGCATGATGAAAAATCCACACACACACACACCCAGCCACACACAGACAGAAACACACTGAACTCTTAACACACACACTCCACCGTGTCTATTAGAGGCCCTTTGGGACACAGTTCCCATCATGTAATAAAATAAGAGTGTAAATGTCTCTGCCAGCATCTCAGAGGCCCTGAGTACTGCTGCCTTGCTCTAAAGCACAGCAGCAGGGTGGCAGTGGCGCTTTCAGTCTACCTTGCCGTCGGTCCAGCAGAAACAGATGTTACTGGAGGTGCTGAGGATATCCGAAATGAAGGAAGAGATGCCGAGACGCATGGTGACAGACGACAACAACGACAGATAGACAGATAGAAAGAAAGAAAGAAAGAAAGAAAGAAAGAAAGAAAGAGGGGGAAGAAGAGGAAGGAAGAGAGAGAGAGACGTGAGAGCTGTTGACAGAACGAAGACCGAGCAGGACTGAGGAGGAGAGAGAGAGAGCAAGGTAGGAGGAGAGAGGGAGAGAGACAGGGGAGAGAGGGAGGAGGAGGGCTGAGCCGCTACTGCTGCTGCATGCAAGACTTCTCAGTGTCTGTGTGCATGTGTGCGTGTGTGTGTGTGTGTGTGTGTGTGTGTGTGTGTGCGCACATGTGCGTGCATGCATATGAACATATCTGTGTGTGTAATATTCAGGCTTACAATGACAAAGACAACAGGTGCAGTTTAACAGTTTAAGATGAGAATTTGCTACTGCTTTCACTCCCCACCTGCTCACACACGCACTTGCACACACATACACACGCACACACACACAGACACACATACACATACACCAAGTGCATGCTGTTTTCAGATACAAGCAAGGCAAGGACAAAATTACAGAACACAACAAAATGGTTCTGCACACTACAAGGATGCATAAAATGTACAGTTACATAGTTGGTTAGTTACACATGCACACACACAAACACACACACACACACACACACACACACACACACACACACACACACACACACTTGCATTTATTATGCATATATGGTTATAAATTCAGCCCCTTAAATCCATTTATTATTCATTCATTATAGTAGTAGTAGGGTGTGATTTGACTGTAATCCTTTACACACACACACACACACACACACACACACACACAGGGACTATGTATCCATTCTGTAACAACCCAGTTACTCTCCACACTCTTTTTAAAATAACAATCCACTCTCGGGCCCTCTTACACTGTTTGTTTGTTTGTTCATTCGCTCACTCACTTGCTCGCTCATTTGTTCATTCATTTGTTCATTCATCTGTCCTTCCTCTCATTTGCTCTCTCTTTTTCTTTCTTTCTTTCTATTAATCAATCAGAGATATTTGGATACTTTGTGTTGTAACCACTTTCTCCTCTCTTGCCTTGTCTACTGCCCTTCCCTTGTCTTTCTTTGAAACAAAGGTGGTTGTATATGGGAATATAAATATAACCACCTAACCAGCTAGTTTAAAAAAATAAAAAAAAATACAGTATGTCTTGTGGCTGCATTGCAGTCTAGTCTATTGGGTGTACTCTCGGTGCAGAAATTGGTCTCTCTGCCTCGTCTATGATGGATTTCTCCCTGTATGAATGCTGAATGTCAGTGCAAAATGGCGGCTCTCAAAAGAAGCCCTTGCTCTTTGATTCTAAGGGACTGACACCAAAACCTCAAATTCACACTGTTTCAGACTGAAATTCCATTGTAGCTGCACAGCAAATATGTCATTGTGATGTGATGTCATCTACATTTGACCAGTTATACCACCAAACAACAAAATGGACCTGGAAATAGAATGTACATCACATATAGCTGTTTTTAAGAATAAACTGTTTTAGGATAGATTTTTACTGCAAGGTTTTATTAAGGTTAATCTGTCTCTGTCAACTTTTGGTACCCTGTGATAGTCTCCCTGTTGCCATAAATAAACTAGTTATTATATTCTCCCTCCCTCTTTGACTGAGCAGTACTAGCTTACTACTAAAACAAAGGGAAAAATTATGATCTCAATACGACTCACTGGCATAAAAAGTCATAATGCTGAGTCTGAGTTTGACATACAGTGAAAATCAGAAGTGAAAGCAATATGATGCTGCCATGGCATCGTAACCTGATTAATATGGGAGTAAGCCAGGCACCTTACTGATCAGAGTGGATCAGAGTATGAGCTTACCCTGTTTTTTCTGACCCAGTTACAAGCACATGCACAGGTGATGTCCAAAGAGAGCTCGAGCCCCTAAATCTTTGCCTTGTCAGTCCTATAAAGGGCCATTTTTGAGTGAAATTTTTAAAAGATGCATTTTAAATTATCAAATGCAAAGACATGCCAACAGCCTAGCAGAACAGAAACAGCTTGATTTAAAAATAAATAAATAAATAAATATGCCCTCCCCTTTCTTTGGAAAAGTGGTTTAACCAAATCCTCAGCTCTTCAGAAAAAAAACAACTGACTTCAGGGGACAAGCTACACTTACAATCTACTAGTGGCTGTCATATAGCCTGTGTTGTAACACAGGTGATGTCACATGTGTAATTAAGTAAAACAAGAGACAGTAATGAATCCATAGTCAGCTTGTCCAAAAATGTTACTATTAGCTCAAAATAAGCTAGCTGACTCTGTTAGCTTCCTGTTAGCCAATAGGCAATGTAACAGTTTGAGTCAGTAAGTTAATAAATGAATATTGTGTGTACATGCTATGTTTATGCAAACTTTTAATTAACCTATGAAATAATTGATGAAAGAAATTTTAAAAGTAAGAAAGTAAAACATGTTTACATTTTACTTTTGGATACTACTGGATAATCTACAATGAGGTATGCATTACAAGCTTTAAATGCACAATGTAGAGGCAAAGAACCACCCAACGTGAAGCAGGGGATGGTTGCATCTGTGGAGTGTATTAAAAACCTTCAGTGCACACATTGGAGTGGATTATTCTGTTTATACCATGGCCACTTGACAACTACTAAAAAGAATATGGAGCGATAATCAATTCATCGAATGATGTGTTTTGAAAATAAAAATTTTCTGCTTGCACTATTTTTGTGTAGACATAGTTGCTACTAGCTTGAGGCAAGGCATTGTAGACATCATATATTTGCCAAAATGGATCAAAAGTGGCACATATTAAAGTGGCTCGACAAGCTCAGTGTTGGTGTTAACATTACACCATTAACTGCTGGAAAACAATCATAAAAGTTATGAAGTAATTGTTTTTAATTTTTTGTTTTTTAACAGGGCTGAGTGTGGTGGCTAACGGCTAATGTGGGCTAACATAAATCTAAGGTTAAGTTTCAGTTTCTCTCTATTTTTATGTAGGTGACACTTGATGGCAAGTGCAGAATTTAGAACAATGATTAAACTTGAGCCAGACTTCATGTGCATTACGTAGTTTGAACACACCTCCTCCAGCCAATCAGAAACAAACATTCATCCAGACTATGGTATGACTTATAGGCTACATTACCGTTTACTGTCCATGGTGCTTTTTTGTGTTCTTCACAAGCAGACTTAAAGAATATTGATATGAGAATCATCTCAAAATCAAAAACAGCTTTGTATTCAAAGAATCAAAAGGTTTACTGTCCATTAATGCAACCAATAACAGAACTAACAGAAACTCAAACAACCCTGTATGAACAACAAATTAGCAATAGATTAGGGAATTTACACCAAAAACCAATAGTTAGTGTTCTAATAACAGATGATGAAATGATTTAAGGGTCATTTATCATTACACCACTGACCTCTAGTGACCACGTCAGTATTAGCATTGATGGATTTAAGAGGGTGGGTTCCCAAATAAGAGTACTACTGTGAGTGAGTGTTTTGTAGATGTGCAAGAAATGTAATCATTCCTTCCCTGCAGATCATGGTAAAGAACTGCTCTCTTCAGTTCAGAATCAGATGGAAAGGGTGTTGACTTGAGGCCCTGTCCCTCTAAATGTCTGTGCACAGCCCTGCCCAGTTACGATGTTTATATGTAGATCAGATTCAGCTGCATAGTTCAGTATTGATGGATTGAAGTGTTACAACATGAATCTGCTGTGACATAATGAGATGAAATGTCAACAAAATGGTCCTGGAGGTAAAGGACTTCCCTTGATGCATGAACACAACCTCAGATTTATGTAAATGCATGCAGATAGGGGAATAAAACTGATGTGTATCTGTATTTATACAGGGTTTGCACTGTGACCCTGATGTAGCCTCCATAACCTAAAATGTTAATGTTATTCATCCAAAGGGGTGAACAGTGTGGTCTTTATTCCAGTTGGACTGAAAATCATCTAATGTAATGAATGTTTGAAACGAGTTGGAACATATACTGAGAAAGAAAAAAAAACATGCAACAGTTGACGTTGGATGACAGGTGCAACTTCATTGCATAAATAACAATAAACAAATGAAAAAACAGCAGGGTCAGCTAGGGGCATTATCCTCTAATTTATCAAATTGCTTCACAATAAAAGGCTGCACTCATCGATTTTTTAAAAATTTTTCTTCATTTTGGCAACACAGAATGTTTTCAGCTCAGTGCAGCCTTCATCAGTGTGCAGTACCAACTGGTTGATTCCAGTGGTTAGAATAACACTTCCCCTGGTCCAGAATATATTATTATTATCATTATTATTGTCATTTATTTCTTTTTCACACTTTTAAAATTTGTATTCATTTAATTACATTTTTTTATTTACATTTTTATTTTTAGTTCACCATATTATTTTATTTTTATTTTATTTCATTTTTTTATTTTTATGATTTGTTCAAGAATATTTTTCCACATCATGGATGTTATAAAACAGAAAATGGACATTTCTAAATTGATGTGATGTGTTGATGATGTAATTGTTGATTTGATTCACCTGCTTAAAATTATCTCCCTCAAATGGAGACAAACTGTCATCAGCTGATGTGGTTGGTGCCAAAAAATGTTTTGTGTTGCCAAATATGTAGAAAGATAAGAGTAAAACTGGACAAGTGTGATCCTTTATTATTAAGAAATTAAACAAAACAGACAGTACAACAGTAACAATATAATAGTAACAGCTGTGAATATTAATAACAGTGATCCTGCACTGTGTGTGACCACCTCTTGAAGCCACCACTGCTTGACATCTCTTGCACATACAACCAATGAGCGTCTGAATCTGCAGCTGTGGGATGCTATCCCACAACTGCAGAGGAGTCTGGCCAAGCAGCTGGTCGCGGGCAGGGTCACATCTCCTGATGCTGCCATGCAGGGGACCCACAGGTGCTCAACGGGGCTGAGGTCAGTGGAGAAGGCAGGCTGAGGCAGCACCTGCATATGTGGCAGGTCTTTTTGTTTCCCCATTATTGTTTGGCCCGCCATTTGTTTATTGCTGGTATTTATGCAATGATATTGCAATTTCAGTCAAATATCAAGTTTTAAATTTTTTGCTCAGCATATATTGTACTGTATTGCAACCTGTTTGTAAAATTCCCTGATATTGTTTGACTTTCTCAGAGAATTTATGAAATTCTTCGACTTTCCATCATATAAATGAGATATTCTGCTATATTCTGGAAATGTTTATTCGAATACAAACTAGAAAGCTTTCTGATCTGTCAAATTCCACATTTGTAAAACGTGGAAGTTGACTGAGGTTATTGTGGATGTTGAACACTACCACACACGCCTGCTTTTATATTCTATAGGCTGTAGGGAGCTTTGACGCCATTAACATTATTAATTGATTCTCTTGATGTCAAATTGATTTCTCGTCCACCCCTCTCTGCCCTGTTTCCTATAGCCACTCACATAGACACACACACACACACACACACACACACACACACACACACAAGAACACTAATGGAAAACATGCCCCCCAATCTAATGCATGCAAATACTCACACACACATTCAAAAACAAACAAAATCCACATGCATTCATTATGCATATGTGGTTCTCATTCATAAACAAACACCAATGGAATCCATTCATTATACAACTTACTACACTAGGAGTAGTAGGGTATAATTTGAT
>OMKZ01056150.1:0-13313 GCA_900302535.1 Neoniphon sammara
AAAAAAAAACACACAAAAAAAAAAAAAAAAAAAAAAAAAAAAAAAAAAAAAAAAAAAGTTACTTTCCTAGTTAACCTTAGTACAACCTCTCCATCCAGATAGTTTCTGTGTGATTTGGTGTGGTTTCCAGTCTGCCGGCTCTCCAGTACAATGAGCCAGGATTGGTGTTTGTTTGTGGAGCTCAAACTGTCACAAATTTACATGTGATAAACAACAGCAACAGCTCTTTCCAAAAACGACACAGATTCCCAGCGTAACCCACAGCCTTTGGGGCAAATAGTTTTGTTGGGAATTATTTCCTGCAGCCGAACACGGGCAAACTGTATCTATCCACCGTGAATTTGTACTCAGATGCTGACAAATACGTTTTACCAGTGTTCTTCAGCAGGAAATAGTTCCCAATGAAACTTTCACTCCCGAGGGCTGTAGATTATTCTGAGTATCTGTGTCACTGTTTTTGGAAAGAGCTGTTGCTATTGAGTTTTTCCATATGTGCATCTGACAATAGAGCTTCACAAAAAAATACCCATCCAAGCTCATTATATTGGGATGCTTGGTGACAGGGATGGTTGTGGCAGACTGGAAACCCCGCAAAATCACAAAGAAACTATCTGGGTGGATAGACTACATTTGGGTTATCTGGGAAAATATCCTTTTTGTATTTCGGCTGAAGCCTTCCTGTAATACTGACTTATACAATTGGGGAAACGGTTGAGAGTGAGGAAGGCTTTGACTGTATCCAGCCTCCAGCTTGTCTTTCACTCTCTCAGTGTGCTGTGTCAGCAGCTACAACAATCTATCCGGCTCAAAGGTCACAGGCTCTCATTTAGAGACAGGAATCCTGATGTTGCATCACAATGTTTACCACCAAATGTTACTGGTAAAAAAATTACAAGACATCACATATGCCAGTTGGTGGACACTTTTAACCACAGCACATTACAGTACCATGAATGCATACATTTTTAGCACGGGTGGCTCCAGTGTGAATGCAAGGTGTAACTTTGGCAGTGTCAGTGCCATGCCTTACCTAGTAAGAAACACAGGATCACTAATGATAATTTATAAACAGTAATAACTTCACAATCCCAGCAGTCTGACAGGAAAAAGGTGGGAGGTCTAAGAATGTTTACAAGAGGATGGGACGAGCTGGTTGTTGGGGGTTCAGATTTTGCCATTTTGTTATTCATTATATACACAAAACTACAATACTGTACCCATAGTGATATCGCAGTTTACAATATATACAGTTGGCCACTGACAGCTACAGATGCACTAAAGAAGCCTGACCATTTCAATTCACATAGGTTTTTCTTGTACAAATCAAAAAATACACTGGTCAATGGATATACAAAAACAAACCATAATCAAAAGTTTACGCCAAGAGAACTGTATATAACAAGTGAGCTCAAGAAAGAAAAATCTTTGTAACGAAAATAGTGGGACGGAGACACAGATGGACATCATCTTTGGTGAAGATTCTACAGAGAATGCTTACAGACTTTTTCAGCACACACTTACTGTATAGCGCGCACACACACCCTTACAGCTGGGCATAGAAATTCATTGCAGTTAGTTGGCAATGTGTCCTACTTGGTCATGAAAAACACAAGGAGACTGTTGCATTCAAACAACATGAGGGTATATAGGTTAAGAGAGTTAGCTCATAAGGGTCTTCATCAGTTTCTTAGGAAGAAACAGAAACTGTGGAGGTGAGAGCTTATTGGTGGACTTTGTCAGAAGTTAGTATACAGCTTAGAAGTTCATACAAGCTACTGCATTTAAGTCAAATGTTCTTCTAGCTATTTTAGGGAGATTTACAGTAATTATTGGGAGGGATTACAATGTAAACAAGTAGATTCCATCTGATTTAAAGGCTTTGGATTGGCATAATGTGGTATTTATGTAGCTTAATGTATGTTGCACTATGTAGACCATGCCATCCATTAATGTTTCAAGTGACAGATATTATGAACTCCCGCAGCAAAGTGGCATGGGTATCAAGGTGTGATTAGGTCTGTTTATAGTGTCACCATTTTAACTGCAGTGCTATCCCCAAACCGCAAACGCCCAATCTTAAGAGAAAGAGAGAGAGAGAGAGAAAAAGAAAAGTATCCCTGACCTTTCCCCCAAACAAATAGACAAGCAAACAATCACAGGAAATCTAGAAAACAGAGACAAAGATTCAAAGCTGCCTGTGGAGGAAGATGCTGGCATTCATTCAAAATTATTCACTCATGGACGCACTGGGTTCTCCATCACGTATTCTGCTCTGCAGGCCTCCCAGTTCAGTTCCCATGCAAAGCCATGGCTTAGTTCAAGAAATAAACAAAAGATACAACGTGCAGCACCTCCCAAAACTTGTCCCGAGACCCAGGCCAGGGGAGGAGCTGGGTGGACGCACCACACCCAACATGGCCCCCACTGTTCAAGTATGGAATGAGGATGACACAAAATAACTTAGAGAACATATCCGTGAATGAATGAATGAGAAATAAAATCAACAGTTATGTCAAACTGCTGTGATACATGGCCTGTATATATGTTTTTCTGTAAGAATGAATAAAACGATTCCAGGGCCACAATATCTTGGAGCATGTTTGTCTTTAATACAGGGGCTAAGGAACATAGTCTTTTCTCCTAGGGAGGGACCCAATAACACGTTAACCATAATAATATAGCTACTTTTCAGTACTAGATTTACATCCTACAGACATATGCATCTTTAAATTAAAAGTTATTATTATTACCAAGTATGCTGTTGCATGATCAGTTATTTTCAGGTCCATACACACTGGTTTCAGTTAAGAAAGATCAGCCTGTGTGTCTCTAGACTAAATTTCATTCTAAACTGACTACACGTCATTATCGAGGACAACAGACAAAACGGGTATCATTTAAAATTCTGTGACTACTGCATGAAAACATGAATTATCTGGGAAATAAGAACGACAATAAGACGGGCATAAAACCAAGGATTCCAGTTTTAAAACAGAAAACAAGAAGATGAAGAGCACCGTCGATTAAATACACACAATTAAAAAAAAAAGACAACAAAATAACCCCAAAACAATAGCATGAGAAAAGAAAAAAAAAGATGAGGCAGAGGTCCTCTGAGGAATGACAATGATGTGCTAGGGATGGTCTGTAAAACTATGCACGTTCATTTCCACATGTACAAAGTGCACGTGCGTGCAAACACATGGGACGGAGGTAAGTGTCTCAGTGGGCTGGTTGTTAAGAGGGGGGCTCTCCTTCTTTCAGGCCTGGGTCGAGGGTGAAGAATCGGGGGGTTTGGTAATCCCTCTGCCCTCTCCCTCCCTCAGGAGTTGAGGGTGAACTGGTCTTGCTCGATGGGCTTCTTGACCCAGGCTCCCAGGCCGGCCTTGTGGAAGGCCTTGATGAGCGTCTGCTTGGCGGTGTGGTACTCCATGGCCGCCTGCTTGGCTTCATGGTAAGAGCTGGGCTTGGGCACCTTGATCCGCAGGGTGGATGACAGCTGAAGAGAGAGGAGAGGAGAGCAGAGGAGAGGAAAGGAGACAGGCAGGTAAACAACACGGTCAAGAAGAATGAATGAGCCATTATTCAAAGATAAATGAGCTGGAGCCGGGTCGAGCTCTGGATGGCCCTTAAAAAAATAAACAACATAGAGCTCGTAACACTGACTGCTGCTCCATCTTCTCTCTTTCTCTCTATCTCCTTCTGTGAAAATGTTTATGAATACAGATCTCTCTGACACTGTCCTCTCTCAACTTTTTGCTAAACGATGTTCCTGCTGTGAGGCTGTATTTTTGCAAAAATGTTGTAAAGACACTTTCTTAAAGAGGTGGTCATTAAAATGTTCTTTATCATCATCAATGGGTGTACAAAATGTCATGAAACTGTGCAAATCTTCTCTATGCAGAGAGTTCTATTGGTTGATTTCTCCTAGGCTATCAATTGGTTTTGCTGGGGATTTAAAGCTACTTTCACATGAGAGTGGAGCGATCCAATCAGAACATGCTTGGCCCATTTGGATCACGGACGTTTGACTGACTCTTCAACTGCACTTGTTATCCTTCACTAAGCCCAACAAATGGTAGTGAACTTAAGCTGTTCTTTGTTTGTCCAACTTTGCTGTTTTTCAGCGTTGCTGTTCATGTGCTACACCTCCACTCATGCAGCTGTTGGAGGCTGAGATTTTCAGCTCTGAGCTAGAGAATTAATGACCGGTGTTTGTTTGCCTGGTAGTGATCCAGCTAGCATGTTAGCCAGCTAGCTAGTCAGGTAGCTAATAACAAAAAACACAACAATGTAGTAATACGACTGACTAATAGCAATGTGTGTTTTAACAGTAAGTTTACATTTGACATGAATTACTTTTTGACTTAAATATATGAGATTTAAAACCAGTACCTTTACTTCTACTTATATGTACTTAGGTAAATTTTAGCACAGCAATAGTACATATAAATGGGAAGGATATGTTGGTACTCCTTCCACCCCTATGTCAGCATATTGTATATGTGTGTATATGAGGGCTTGGCTGTGTGTGTGTGCTCCCTGTACCTTGGAGTGCAGGCGCACCCAGCGGCTGTAGAGAGCGTGCTTGCAGAGGCGTGACGCGCGGCCCATGTCGTCCTTGCCAGTGGTGGCATTGATCACCTCAAGGGCCTGGTCGCCCACCGCCCAGTTCACACTGAAGTTTGGCGCCTTGCCTGGCTGCCTGGCCTCCGCATTGCTTATACCTGAAATTACAGTGACAATGTCCAAGGTCAAAGACTGAACAATGCACCAAGGATGGTCAACCGGCATACCTGTCAGCTCCCCTTTTTTTCCGGGGAGTCTTCCCTTCTCCTGCCCTCCTCCTGTTTGGTAATTTCTCCCGGTACTCTCCCATTTTCTGACAAACATCCAATCCAGTGGGTGTTTTGTGTGAAATTTATGCTGCCAGATAAAACTGAGAGACAGTCTAATCTTTGTGACACATTAAGCTTAATTTTTCTCGTGCTACCTGGCAACCCACGTCAAACGTCATTTTCAAAAATGACTGTGCAACCTGGCCGGTCCACGCTGAAAATGGATGCAAGAGTGTGGGAAGAAACTGAAATCCTCCTGCAAAATTCAACTGATTTGGTGTGAGAATCTCTCCTGTGTCCGCGCCACATGACCGAACATCACACATTTGGCGTTAGTCAGAGTTAGACTTATGCACATTATCATATTAGCCAGCTACAACTTTGACACAAAGTAAATATGAGAATTCTTGTTGACTCACACACACACACACATACACACACACACACACACACACACACAAACACACTCTTTTTCCAATTGTGACTGTAGTTGGTGTGAGGAGTAGGATATGCTTTGTGATATAAATCGAAGTTGATTTTTATATTTAATTATTTGTACATTTTATTACATGCTCATGTTTTATTTTCTGAAATTTACTGTGAGCAGTGTATGAGTTTAAGACTCATTTCAAAATCATTTTACTTTTACATTCTTGCATTTTTTTTCTCTATTTATCTGTGGTGTAGGATTTATGGGGGCTGGGGCATTAATGATAAGCAATTTGCTGGTGCCTGAAAAATCTCCCCTTTCTTCACAGTGTAATGTTGACAGGTATGAGCAGGTCTTTAAAGCCTTCGATTAAATTTGAACTTCTGTTACTTTTCCTCACCAAATACGATTCACATAAGGTGAAAAGGTTTCTACTTTTGTCACTGCATTTCTTTTAAAAACAGTTTGTTAGCATTGATAGCATTCAATCACTGAAACAAACAGGCACTGAAAACTGCAAGCTAACGAGCTAGCTCACGGTTAGCTCTACCTGTTTTTTTTGTTTTTTTGGAAAATGTAACTTTTTCTTGTATTCATTTGTAATTAACAGTATCAGCTCTGCCTCATCATCTGTCTCCACGAACAACTCACCTTTTTTTTGTCATCCTTTCTTTTTTTTGCAGTTTTTGACATTATTAAAACATTTTCAACAGTATTTGTACTTGCATTTGTTACACAATGAGGTTTGCATTTTTGCATTTTTTGGTACAGAGATTATTTTCCACAACACAATGTGTGGACAGTTTTGTTTTTTTTTAACAGACAAAGAAAGTTGCATTTTCAAAAACAGGCATATCTTTGTGGACATGGCCTGAATGCAGACTGTCAATACACAGCTGGGACTAGCTGGATTACCATTCCAGACACTTTTCCTCCACATTGTGGCAAGCGTCTCGCGAAGTAAAACAATAGATTAGAATTCAAAGTGTCATCAGTCTGACAGGAGAGCAACGATCATACACTACAAAGGTTACACTTGGGTTCCTCTAAGCAAGTGTGTGGATATAAATATGTATCTATCCCAGGCTATTCAGTTCAGGTCTTACCAGCCCAGTGAACTTATGCCTAGCTTTCATGCAGAGCTTCAACTGTTGAAATGTCCTTGAGCAGGACACTTAACCCCCAGCTTCTCCAGTGGATTTGATCAGTGACTGTATGAATATGAAATACAGCAGTGCTTTAAACAAGCATAAACATGCAAAAAAATTAAAAAAAGGCACAAAAACACAACAGCTACTGTCAGTACTAGCAGAACTGGCTAACAACAAATAAATCTAGCCTTTTGTTTTTATGCTATCTTAACAATGTAGTTGCTGGAGATGTATAATCCACTCAGGGAGAGTCTGAAGATAGAGCCTTTTCTCTTCCAGCTCACCATGGGGCTTCGGCCTCTGTAGACTCAGGCATAAATGGGAGATATATGGATGCAATAAATCCCTCTGTCTCACTGTGTGTGTATGTATGTGTTAAACTCCTTTGTTCCGTTTGGCAGCGCTCGTGGCAGATGATGATTTAAAAGGGATGAAACCCTCCGTGCCCTAACGCCAGAGCCCTTCACTGCTAAAAACTCTCTAAAGCGGAAAAGGTTAATAACCCTCAACTATTATCTCCTTTACCTGCCATTTAGGGAGCAACCAGAGAGGAGGAGCACGGGCACTGTGAGGAATTCGCAGCTCTATGACAGGACATAACGCTCCCACCCCTCCTCCAGGCTCAGTCTAATTTAGTACAGTGTCACTTAACTTGTCTGAATGGTCCTCTCTACCTGGAAGTTTAACGAAAAGCAAAAGAGGAGATAAAGTGGTAAGCAGGAGGAGGAGGACAAGAGGAAAGTAGACTCCAAAGCAGGGGGGAAAAAAAGGTGGGGGAGGTGGCATGAGGATTTTGAATCTGGATGTCACTGTGCCGTTGTTATTGCCTACTTTGTTCTGTTTCTGCCATGTATTGCGTTTGTTCTTATTTGTTATGGTCTCTCTTAGGAATTTATGGTTATTACTTTGCTTGCTTTCGATGTCTATAAAAAGTGTGCAGTGCAACCTCTGCGTACAATGCACTTTATATATGTTTGTTCTGAGAATGAGGGGAGAGAGGAAGAAGAAGAAGTGGAGCAAGGAGAAATAATTAAGAGGAGAAAACTGCAGTGAGAGCAAGGGAGCAACAAGGGAGAGGAGTGGGTAAACGAGGAGGTGACGGGGGAAGTGAGAAAGAGAGAAAGTGTCGGATGAGAAAGAGGACCAGGAAGAAAGGTGAGGAGAGAAGAGTGCCTGAATATTTAGTGATTCAAAGTTAATACAGTGAAATACAGTGTTTTTTAAAATAAGCTAGAAAGAGGATCAACAGGATGATTGAGAAGACTACATGAGGCAATTAACAACTTAATATGGTGTATGCAAATGGGCTGGGTAGGATGTTAATATTCTTATATTATCAGATGCAAGCAAATTTTGTATATATACACTATTATCCTACTATCCTGCATATACACTATTATCCTTTGAACAACTCAGAGAAAAAGAACAAATGCTAAATCTAAAAACGGAAAGTCAGAGAATAAACAATTGCACTTGAGTCCGTGTCTCTGACCTTTTCAAAAGGTCATGCAAATCTTGGGAAATTTGCACAAATGATAAAGCTATCCAAATTCCACAGGAAGCAGGTAAATGCCATCTCAAATCAAACAGAGCAGAAAAGCAGCAACTGTCTTCCTGCAACGAGGCAGATCAGTGTGATTACCTATGATCCCCTTTCATGTTTACTTCAGTAGCTGGAGTCTGTTTGCCAAACGTGTACGGGGAGGCCTTTACCGAAAAGCATGTGAAGAGGACTGAACGATGCTACCATTTCAGCTCGGATGCTTTAAGTTATACCACTGAGCTACACTGTGGATGTCTTACCTAGTACTGTTCACGCTGTTTGACTACATCAGTATCAGGGTAGGACACAAATGTCTTCATCTGACTCACACAGGTTTACCTAAAACCGTGGCTGGTAGACTACACAAACCGCCACAGATTTCCAGCAGCATTTGGCTAGTTGCTGGTGTTTATCTCTCACCCTGAGAAATACCTTTTTTTCTGTATCAAAATGGACACTGACCGCTGAGCAGAGGTCTGTTGAGGGTGAACTGCTGGGGCAGGTCTTCGATGTCTGCAATGCGCTGGTACATGGCCCTGGAGAGGTGGTCGGCGTGGTAGAGGCTGCCCAGGATGATGCTGGAGAAGTAGATTGGTTCTGTGAAGTAGCTCATCAGAGAGCCCTGGATGCCCACCACGTTCCACCTGCAGAAGGAAAACAGTCATTAGGCTGCGCGCACACTATTCCGCTTTTTTTTTTTTTTTCACTGGAAAACCGCATTTCATGTTGATCCTTGGAAATAGTGGGTTGCATGATGCATGATTTTTAACAATGTTTTTACTCTTTTTGGAACTCTAAAAAGCAGTATTTTTGAGTGAGCTATAGTGCATGTATTGCAAAATAAAACCAAACCAAACAAAAAAAGAATTTCTATAAAATGAGAATGATAACAGTGGTGAGGTTTTGCAGCAATTGGGATTAGTCGATGGCACTATGCTTGCTTTGACAAGGCTGCTGAATGCCACTGACAACTGTTGAAAAACGGTGAAGAATTTCACTGGCATCAAAGATTTGCTGAAAACAGTTCACATGCTGTTAGCTGGCTGGTACTAGCAGTGATGCTTTCCCCAATGCTTATGAACAAAAGTGAGCAATCTTCCAACATATTAGACCATCTCTGGCTGCGCTTGCTACCTCCCTGTGTGTTGCAAGGGCAAATACACTTCACCTGTTTCAACTGGCATGAGGAGTGAATAGATAATGCTAGCAATTTTACTTTTGGGTGAACTGTTACTTTAAGAGAGCACACAATCACCATTTTGTACAAGGTGTGATCAGGAAATGGTTTCTTTGGTTATCCCTCGGTGATACACACACACATACATGAACTCCATTAAAACAGTCAGACAACAGGGGCCGCCACCAGCGGCACACGTAAAGCAGGTAATGAATCCGTGTCTCACTTAAGGACACTTCTATGAGGTCACTTCCTGCTGGGGTTTGTCTAACCAGCTTTCCGCACTTGAGGGATACAAAAACACAGGCAGGTGGATTGGCTATTAGTGAAGTACATGAGGAGAAGGAGGAGGTACGCACACCAGCAGTACGAACACCAGCAGAAGCAAATACGTCAAAACATAACCGGCCCCCACTACACAAACACACACACACACACACACACACACACGCACACACACACACAGAAAATCCTACAGTTGTGTACACTCGGAGGTATCCAATTTCATTTTCTCCAAACTTCTGTGTATTTCTATGCTGTGTCATTAGCCATCTCTCCCTAGTCATTTTCCCATTGACATGCTCTGTGAAGCATCACCTGCCTGCCTCACATAGAGCAGTTCTCCAATGACATACAGAGAGAGAGAGAGAGAGGGAAAGGAGAGGGAGGTGGAGGGGGCGAGAGACAGAAGGAAAAAGAGGAAGAAACAAGGAAATGAGGAGGTGAGAAAGATGGGGGTGGGGGGGCAGAGAAGGAGAGAGAGGTAGATAGAGAGACCCGGGGTTTAAGGACCATTACGAATTGACAGAAACAAGACGTTGACAAACAGCACTGATGAGCACTTCCCTGTCTGTCTCTGACTTCAGGCTGACTGTTTGAGAGTGTGTGAAATTAACAACACGAACCCGACAAGGAATATGTGAGCACAAGACCTCAGGCTACCCAGAGAGGAACCATTTTATGATGACGCTGTTTCCAAATGCAACACACTCTGTGTAAATGTTTGTGTGCGCGTGTGTGTTATTGTGTGTGAACCTGGGAAATGGCCAAATGAATTCCCTGAGTCCAGACCTTTGAGCAGCAAAGTACACATTCAGGAAACATACTGAAACAGCAGCCTCATGATATTCTGGGCCGTGCACATGCAACTGCAGTAACAATAACACACACACACACACACACATTTTTTCATCACTTCCTTTAACACACATGCGGCCACATGATTGCACAAATGTAGTTAAAAACACATTTAAAGGTCACAAATACACTACTTAATGGACCAACATATGAACAAACACACACTCGCTTACAGTTACGTGCACAGAGGCAGCCAATTTAGCTTCCATCAAACCTTTGTATATTTTATGCTGCTATATCCTCTTATTGTTTTATATCATGATCTGTGCACACACACATACATCCAAACATACACACGCTCCAGACCAGAGCGAGCTGGAAAGCTTATCCAATCAGCTGATTAAGAGAAGAAAAAGAAAAAAGAAGCAGATAAAAAGAGAGACATAACCCATAACTGCTTTGCCCCTCCTCTAATGAGCCCATTCAAATGGCTGGGAACAAGAGACACGACGCGGTGAACTCCTTGTGCTTTTCTACGCCGTGGGGCAGGGCATGTAATCAAAGGAAAATGAGGAGAGAGGAAGCGGTGAAAGTGCAGGCAGGAAGCACTGAGGGCACAGTCAGACTGTGCCAGCCAGTTGTCGTATTAAATGGCAGCCCCCCGGCTAACCATCCCTCATACAGCGAGAGAAGCTGGTCGGCAGCAGACTTCTCACCTGGCTAACAGGCGCCGTCGTGAGAAGGCAAAGTTAAGAGTTAAG
The DNA here is from genome assembly GCA_900302535.1 of Neoniphon sammara. Lineage (NCBI taxonomy): Eukaryota > Metazoa > Chordata > Actinopteri > Holocentriformes > Holocentridae > Neoniphon > Neoniphon sammara. The sequence goes on from OMKZ01056150.1 coordinate 10,978, forward strand.
TAGTGAGTGAAGCTTGGCACTATCCTTCCTCACAGTGGAGCATACATACAGTGGAATATAGATACGACATAATACTAATCCCTTTACTGTAAAGAGCATATGAGATGTTAATTTTTTAAAAGAATTTAAGGTTAAAACTTATGCCTGAGATGACATTTTATCAAAGCCATAACTCATATCACCTGTAAAATGTACGTTGGTTTATTTGCATTTCCAGGTAATTTAGCAAGGCTGGTGTGTTTAGACTTTGATGTAAACTTCTGTTAGACCTTAAAAATTAAGCTTGTTACAAACGTGGGAAAAAAAAAACAGTATTCTCATTGACATAATGACTGGGGGTGTAAGGATTCAAGGATCAAGGATTCAAGGATTGTAAGGATCAATTGTAAATTCTGCCAATTCAACTGCATCAATCTGCTTAAAGAAATAAATAAAAGGAATCTGCTTTGGTAGCGCTGATGCAGAGACCTACAGCCATCTGATGTAGTAAAACAGTATACATTGAAACATGCTACAAGGACAACAGCACCTCACACACAATGCAAGCAAAGCATGTGAGACATTCGGTACACAGCAGACCTTTCCCTTGTCAAATATACACTCAACATTCAATCATTATGTGCGTTCAGGCAGTGTATTACATTCCTGGCAGGAGGAGAAGGAGGAGCAGGAGCGGGAGAAGAGTTATGGAGAGGTTTTATCGTTCATCACAAAGGAGGCACAGTGTTGCCTTGAACATGGACAGAGACTAAAGACGCCATGATCTGCCTGCAAAAATGCCTGCGGGACTGAGGACCCATCAATTCAGCTGTCCCTGACACAGCCTGAATAGAATACTGGACTTAAATTGACTTGGGGTTGATATAGCAAGGATATAATGCAATACACTGCAGTGTGAGTAAATAAATAAAACAAAACATATTTGAAAACCTATATTATGTCTGTGTGTGTTAAATGTGATTCCTGGGCATGAATTGTTTGAGGATGTTTCCTTGAAACATATTAACGTTTCTTCATAAGTTTTATACATCACTTTTATTGATTTCTGATTATTCTATGAAACATGCAGCAACATCGATATTGTGATATAAGACTAGATATTGTCCTGGATTGTGGATACTGTAATATAGCATGACTGTTTTATTATTCACCTCCACCTGCTGGGTCATCACATCCACACTGCTAATGACTGTTTTGTCAGAAATCTCTTGTGTCATAATACCTCAATAAAGCACTAATACTCCCTACAGTATCGTCACAATATCAATATTGAGGTATTCAGTCATAGATGTCGTGATGTTTGATTTTGTCAAAAACGCTCATGATGATCACCCTGATGATTAATCATTAAAAATAAATTTGATTAGTCTAAATACGACAAAAAAATTGTTTTTTTTTGTGTGCAAAGTATGTCTCTAATATTGTGAATGAAATGAACTTCAACTAAATTACCTTGCGATCTTGTCACTGCAGGACATGGTGAGTAGCCTCTCTCCCTGCAGCACCCCGTCCCAGGTCTGGATGGTGTTGCTGGACCTCACAGGGATGGTGCCCTCCCCTGATTCAATTTTGGTCCTCAGCTGGCCCCGTGCTTTCCGGTTGGGATGTCTGTCACCTTGGTCTGCGTGAGACGACAAGGGGAAATCAGTTTAATCACTGACTGTATTTAAACGCTGATTACCAGTCTGTTATACCGTGGTTTGGGAGAAGACTTACTTCTTGTTCATTAATACAGCAATAAAATCAGAAAGGGTGATCTTTACTATGATTGATGATACTATGATGATCACGACACTGAAGTACACATAATTGCAGTAGAGAATGTCCTCAAGAGTTTTATGGCTTTTATACAGCAGTTGCCAACGCAGCTTTCTGTCAAGATGGATAGACAATAAAACAATGGAAAACAAGTCAGATCACTGACAGGCTCCCTGGTTACCACAAATAGTAACATGGCAACCATTTGGAACATGTCATTGACCAATTAGATTGCTTGCCTAAAAACTGCATGTAATTGCATGCAGTATGACTGGACACATCTGTTGGAAATGTCTGTTCCCTAATAATCTGCAAATAGAGAAATCTCCCAGAGAAAGCATAGGGCTGCTTAAATTTAAAAACCTTTACAAAAACATGCCCTATCATTTATCACTATGTTATCAATATTTTCTATTGCTTCACCGGCAGCCAGCAGACCCCCATCTATTCACTGACTAATTGAATGTGGCTGTTTTCTATTGAGTCTGCCATGTACAATGGAAAACACTTTGACAGAGTAAGAGGGTGGTTAATCAGAGAGACAGTGTGGGAGGGCTGGGTGGGAGAAAGACTGATAG